>JAHIAM010002442.1:0-90111 GCA_021605205.1 Aegilops longissima | reverse complement strand
CGTGAAGTGCGGGATCGACAGTGCTACGCGGACTAACTTTTTCTGCAGGTCGACCTTCATCATGGACACCACGTGCATCATCTACTTCCACACGTTCTACTACACCGGCACCTCTGTCGGCTGCCACCTCCAACCGTGATACAAGAAAGCGTGCACAACCACCACTATCTCGCCAAGAGCACACTGCTTGGGCCTACAGAGCTCTTCTTCTTCCATGGCGTCAACAGGGCACACAAGTGATATTATTTGTCGTCGTTGTAAGGGAAGAGGACATTTTATGAGAGAATGCCAATCTCAGCGTGTGATGATTGCTCTTGAGGATGGTGGGTGTGAGTCCGCTAGTGACTATGATGAAGAGACTTTGGCTCTTATTACACATGAAGAACACGGTGGAGATGATTCTGATCATGAGACGCAATACATGGCTGCTTGAAGATCTTTGACAGGTATGAATGTTTAGTTGCTCAACGTGTTTTGAGTGTGCAGGTTACACAAGCTGAGCAAAATCAGAGGCATAACTTCTTCCATACAAAGGGAGTTGTGAAGGAACGTTCTATTCGCGTCATCATAGATGGAGGGAGCTGCAACAACTTGGCTAGCATGGATATGGTGGAGAAGCTTTCTCTCACCACAAGACCACATCCACATCCTTACTACATCCAATGGTTCAACAACAACGGCAAGGTTAAGGTAACACATACTGTTCGTGTGTATTTTAGTATCTCTACATATGCTGATTATGTTGATTGTGATGTGGTACCTATGCAAGCATGTTCCTTATTACTTGGTAGACCATGGCAATTTGATAAAAATACTGTACACCATGGTAGAAACAATCAGTATACTCTTGTTCACAAGGATAAAAATATTACTTTGCTTCCTATGACTCCTGATTCCATTTTGAAAGATGATATTAATAGAGCTAATAAAGCAAAACAGGAGAAAAATAGGAGTGAAAATCAGATTGTGGCAAAAGAATTTGAGCAACAAATGAAGCCTAATAATAAACCATCTAATGTTGCTTCTGAAATTAAACTGAAAAGTGCATGTTTATTTGCCACCAAATCTGATATTGATGAGCTAGATTCTAGCAAATCTGTTTGCTATGCTTTTGTGTGCAAAGAGGCATTATTTTCATTCGAGGACGTGCCTTCCTCTTTGCCCCTATTTGTCACTAACATTTTGCAGGAGTTCGATGGCGTCTTCCCACAAGGCGTGCCACCGGATTACCACCTATTCGAGGATTGAGCATCAAATTGACTTAATTCCGGTGCATCGCTACCCAACCGTGCACCATACCGTACCAATCCGGAGGAGACGAAGGAGATTATCGTCAAGCACAGGAGCTGCTCGACAAAGGTTATATACGCGAATCTCTTAGTCCTTGTGCTGTTCCTATTATACTAGTGCCTAAAAAGGATGGTACGTCGGCGTGTGTGTTGATTGTAGAGGCATTAATAATATTACTATTCGTTATCGTCATCCTATTCCTAGGCTAGATGATATGCTTGATGAATTGAGTGGCTCTACAATATTCTCCAAAGTTGATTTGCGTAGTGGATACCATCAAATTCGTATGAAATTGGGAGATGAATAGAAAACAGCATTTAAAACTAAGTTTGGATTATATGAGTGGTTAGTCATGCCTTTTGGGTTAACTAATGCACCTAGTACTTTCATGAGATTACGAAGTTTTACGTGCTTTCATTGGACGATTTGTGGTAGTTTACTTTGATGATATACTGATTTATAGCAAATCTTTGGAAGAACATTTGGAACATTTACGTGCTGTTTTTAATGCTCTACGTGATGCACGTTTGTTTGGTAACCTTCGGAAGTGCACCTTTTGCACCGACCGAGTATCTTTTCTTGGCTATGTTGTTACTCCACAGGGAATTGAAGTTGATAAAGCCAAGATTGAAGCTATTGAGAGTTGGCCGCAGCCCAAAACGGTCACACAAGTGAGGAGTTTTCTTGGACTCGCTGGTTTCTATAGGCGTTTTGTGAGAGACTTTAGCACCATTGCTGCACCTCTCAATGAGCTTACAAAGAAGGATGTGCCTTTTGTTTGGGGTACCGCACAGGAAGAAGCCTTCACGGTATTGAAAGATAAGTTGACACATGCTCCTTTACTCCAACTTCCTGACTTTAGTAAGACTTTTGAGCTTGAATGTGATGCTAGTGGAATTGGATTAGGAGGTGTGTTATTACAAGATGGCAAACCTGTTGCATACTTTTCTGAAAAATTGAGTGGGCCTAGTCTGAACTATTCTACTTATGACAAAGAATTATATGCTCTTGTTCGGACTTTAGAGACATGGCAACATTATTTATGGCCCAAAGAATTTGTTATACATTCTGATCATGAATCTTTGAAACATATTAAAAGTCAAGCTAAACTGAATCGTAGACATGCTAAATGGGTTGAATTCATTGAGACTTTCCCTTATGTCATTAAACACAAGAAGGGTAAAGAAAATGTTATTGCTGATGCTTTGTCTCGTCGCTATACTATGCTTTCACAACTTGACTTCAAAATATTTGGTTTGGAGACCATCAAAGATCAATATGTGCATGATGCTGATTTTAAAGATGTAATGCAGAATTGTAAAGAAGGAAGAACATGGAACAAGTTCGTTATTAATGATGGTTTTGTGTTCGTGCTAACAAGCTATGCATTCCTGCTAGCTCTGTTTGTCTTTTGTTGTTGCAGGAGGCGCATGGAGGAGGATTAATGGGACACTTTGGCGTCAAGAAGACGGAGGATATACTTGCTACACATTTCTTTTGGCCAAAGATGAGACGGGATGTTGAGCGTTTTGTTGCTCGCTGCACTACATGTCAAAAAGCTAAGTCACGACTCAATCCTCATGGTTTATATATGCCTTTGCTGTGCCTAGTGTTCCTTGGGAGGATATATCTATGGACTTTGTTTTAGGTTTACCTCGAACAAAGAAGGGAGGATAGCATATTTGTTGTCGTGGATAGATTCTCTAAAATGGCACACTTTATACCATGTCATAAAAGCGATGATGCTGTTAATGTTGCTGATTTGTTCTTTCGTGAAATTATTCGCTTGCATGGTGTGCCAAATACTATTGTTTCAGATCATGATACTAAATTTATTAGACACTTTTGGAGATGTTTATGGGCTAAGTTGGGGACTAAACTGCTTTTTAGTACTACTTGTCACCCCCAAACTGATGGACAAACTGAAGTAGTCAATAGAACATTGTCTACTATGCTTAGGGCTGTTTTGAAGAATAATAAGAAAATGTGGGAAGAATGCTTGCCTCATATTGAATTTGCTTATAATCGTTCATTGCATTCTACTACTAAGATGTGCCCTTTGAAATTGTGTATGGCTTCCTACCTCGTGCACCTATTGATTTGTTGCCTCTTCCATCTTGAAGAAGGTTAATTTTGATGCTAAAGAACGTGCTGAATTGATTTTAAAAGTGCATGAGATAACTAAGGAAAACATTGAGCGTATGAATGCTAAATATAAACTTGCTTGGAGATAAGGGTAGAAAACATGTTGTCTTTGCACCGGAGATCTTGTTTGGTTACATTTACGTAAGGATAGGTTTCCTAAGTTGCAAATCAAAGCTAATGCCACGTCTTGATGGTCCATTTAAGGTGTTAGAGAAAATAAATGATAATGCATATAAACTTGAGCTGCCTGCAGATTTTGGGGTTAGTCCCACTTTTAACATTGCAGATTTGAAGCCTTATTTGGGTGAGGAATATGAGCTTCCGTCGAGGACGACTTCATTTCAAGAAGGGAGGATGATGAGGACATCAATACCATTGTTACACCCACAGCCCCTCTTGCTACATATACTTGGACCAATTACTAGAGCTCGCATGCACGCCAATTAAATTATCGTGTACTTTCGTTTCTTGGTAATGATTCTAATGTTCATGAGAATATGATGCTGCCTAAATTGGATACATTTGTTTTGCTTACAAATGAAGGCCCTAGCTTGGAGAAGGATGGACATTGGAGCAAGAACAAGCATGGAGATAATGCCATGCATAAGGGGAACAAGAACGGAGTTACAAGTGATGATTTCAGGACTTTGAAGCCACCATAATGGGTGCATGAAGCCTTGGACGAAATATACAAGATGCTACTTCATAAATGTCGTCCGAGGCTATTCTAGGTGCTGCGTCACCTTATTAGTGGGCCAGGCCCATGTAATTTCGAAATACTTAAGTATAGGCTGTTTTTAGAGTCCGTATGTGTGGGAAACAAGAGTTAGGGTTGATTTCGGACCCCTCCACCAAGGGCCACGAAATTCTCCCTCTTCCTCCATATATACAGCCCTTAGGGCACCGTTTAGACCTTGGGTTTTGTTTAGATTAAAAGTTCGCCATAGCTGCAACTTCGCAGCGTTTCGTTTGTGTTCAACGACCGCACAAAGGCGTCACAGAATCCCACCTTGATCAATAAAGCTTTCATCTTATATTCGCAATATCCAGATTGCAATCTCAGTTTCTTGCTTGTTCTTCGTTTGCTCGCAGGAAATGACCCTCGTGGTCGTTGATCGTGCTCGGCGTGGTCAATAACCTCTCGGAGTTGGTTTAGCGATTGCTAAGGCGCGGCGTCCTCGACGCGTCAGTAGTCGGATCGTCAAAGTCGACTTCCTCCAAAGCGAAAACCAACATCTCATCGAAAGACGGACACCTTTGCCTCTATCAAGTGGTATCAGATTTTCAGGTTGCTCGGTGAGATTTTACAGTTTTTCGTAGATTAGATCGAGTCTGTTCTTCATACCTAAAGTCCACGAAAAAGCCACAAAAAAATTAGGGTTAGTTCATCATATCCAAACCAATCGAGCCTTTGCATAATCTTTTTAGGGTTTTGCTTTGTTGAATTTGCGGTTGCATCGTCGTGTCAAGTTGCTGGTCTTAGAGTCTAGTCTTTTAGAGTTTGAGTTCGGTCATAAGTTGTCACGCCGCCGCCGCACATCATCATCGCCTTGCCATCTACCACCATTGCTTATCCGCCACCGCTCAATCCGTATCCATATACCACCACCAATCCGTATCCATATACCACCACCGCTACCATATACCACCACCATTGTCATATACCACCACCATATATCCACCACCAATCCGAAGTTCCTTGCATATTAGGTTTGTTTTCGAGATCCATCTAGTTTCCGATTTGTGTTTTCCTTGCCGGAGTAGGTTTCGAAAAAAAAGAGTCTGAAACCACCCTCCGTTTAGGCCCAAAATTTTCCGAAACGCACTTGTCGAAAAATTTTCGGCTATCCTATTTTTAGGAGTTTCTAAGCGTATTGAGACAATCGCCATTATAGAAAGTTTTTTGACCTGTTTCAGCTTTTGGGTCCGGCAATGAAAAAAAAAAATTGGTCGAAAAATTTCGTGCCCATCCCGTCGGTTTGACACAGGAAGAGTTTTGGGACACTCGCCATTATAGTGATTTTTCGCAAAAAAAAAAAAAGCAGCGCAAAAAAAAAGCGCAAAAAAAAAGCGAAAAAAAATTATTCCAGTGTGCTTTTCCGTTGTTTCGTGCAGCGCCGTGATTTTGTTAGTGTTCTAGGCTCGCGTCTCTAGCACGGTCTAGCCTAGGACCAGCACAGTACCCTCGTTGAGCGTTTATTCAACTTTGCATCTCTCGAATTGATTATTGCTCACCCTTTTTGCTACCATATTATAAGCCTTCCCAGCTCCACATACATCTACATCGTGCGTTTGACTCTCCCCGTAATCGCTCTATCCAAGCTTTGAGAGTTTTGACTACATCGGTTGCCGATCACCGCTCTTCTTTGGGTAAGAACTGGTAGAATTTGAGATTTGCTTGACGGATTTGTGATCGCCCACCACACCACCACCACCACTTCCTAGTAGTCTGTCAATCATATTCTTGTGTGTTTCTATTGCTGCTAACCATGGCAGGATCACAAGCCGCGAGACCGACCGGGAGAACATGACAAACAAAGCGCTACATGATAAGTTTCAACAAATGATGAGTGGCGGTGGACGATGTGCTAAATAGATTTGAAGAGGCCATGGAGAAGATAGATGGCATTGAGAAGGCGTTGAAACAAAGCTCGATAACAAGTTTAATGAATTGCTCGCGCGTCTACCACCACCACCACCGCTGCACCTAACGCACCTCTACTACAACAACATGGACTACCTCCACATCGCGAAACAGCCCTCCGCCGAAGCTTCCGTGTCCCTCTTCACCGGCCAAGCTGCTGGTGCTTCTTTGTTGATACTTCGTGGCTCCTGCTTGCGGTGGGGAGGATGATTGTGTGAGAGATTACGAGGATGAGGTTGATCAACATCGAACTACGTGCAACCACCAGCACCACAACCACCAGGTCGTCCACATGCAAATAATGGCAATGTTCGGCTCCCCTTCAGTGCGAGATCATGACCATCTCCCTAAACTGAAATTGAATATTCCACCATTTGAGGGTAGATATGTTCTTGATATATATCTTACTTGGGAGTTAGAAACTGAACAACGATTTACATGTTTACAATATCCCGAGGAGAGACGTGTTCCTCTGCTGTTTGTGCTTTCACTAGCTTTGCATGTGTTTGGTGGTCTGAACATTGTAGATTATATCCTGTTCCAGCTACTTGGGCTGCTTTGAAAACTGCTATGCGTGCTCGTTGGGTTCCACCATATTATCAGCGTGAATTACTTCAAAATTGCAGCGCTTAAGACAAGGAAAAAATTCGGTGAAGAATATTATCGAATTACAAACTGGCTTGATTAGATGTGGTATTGTTGAGGAGAATGAAGCTATGCTTGCACGTTTTACGGGTGGATTAAATAGAGAGATTCAGACCATTCTAGACTACAAGGATTATAATAATATCACTCGATTATTTCATCTTGCTTGTAAAGCTGAACGTGAAGTGCAGGATCGGCAGTGCCTTGGCGCGACTAACTTTTCTGCAGGTCGACCTTCATCATGGACACCACGTGCATCATCTACTTCCACACGTTCTACTACACCGGCACCTCCGTCGGCTGCCACCTCCAACCGTGATACAAGAAAGCAGGCACAACCACCACTATCTGCCAAGAGCACACCTGCTGGGCCTACACAGAGCTCTTCTTCTTCCATGGCGTCAACAGGGCACACAAGTGATATTATTTGTCGTCGTTGTAAGGGAAGAGGACATTTTGCGAGAGAATGCACATCTCAGCGTGTGATGATTGCTACTGAGGATGGTGGGTATGAGTCTGCTAGTGACTATGATGAAGAGACTTTGGCTCTTCTTACACATGAAGAACACGGTGGAGATGATTCTGATCCTGAGACGCAATACATGGCTGTCAAGATGCCGACAGTATGAATGTTTAGTTGCTCAACGTGTTTTGAGTGTGCAGGTTACACAAGCTGAGCAAAATCAGAGGCATAACTTGTTCCATACAAAGGGAGTTGTGAAGGAACGTTCTATTCAAGGCCATCATAGATGGAGGGAGCTGCAACAACTTGGCTAGCATGGATATGGTGGAGAAGCTTTCTCTCACCACAAGACCACATCCACATCCTTACTACATCCAATGGTTCAACAACAGCGGCAAGGTTAAGGTAACACGTCTTTGTTCGTGTGCATTTTAGTATCTCTACATATGCTGATTATGTTGATTGTGATGTGGTACCTATGCAAGCATGTTCCTTATTACTTGGTAGACCATGGCAATTTGATAAAATTCTATACACCATGGTAGAAACAATCAGATACTCTTGTTCACAAGGATAAAAATATTACTTTGCTTCCTATGACTCCTGATTCCATTTTGAAAGATGATATTAATAGAGCTAATAAAGCAAAACAGGAGAAAATAAGAGTGAAAATCAGATTGTGGCAAAAGAATTTGAGCAACAAATGAAGCCTAATAATAAACCATCTAATGTTGCTTCGAAATTAAACTGAAAAGTGCATGTTTATTTGCCACCAAATCTGATATTGATGAGCTAGATTCTAGCAAATCTGTTTGCTATGCTTTTGTGTGCAAAGAGGCATTATTTTCATTCGAGGACGTGCCTTCCTCTTTGCCCCTGCTGTCACTAACATTTTGCAGGGTTCGCCGACGTCTTCCCACAAGGCGTGCCACCGGATTACCACCTATTCGAGGGATTGAGCATCAAATTGACTTAATTCCGGTGCATCGCTACCCAACCGCGCACCATACCGCACCAATCCAGAGGAGACGAAGGAGATTATGCGTCAAGTCACAGAGCTGCTCGACAAAGGTTATATCGCGAATCTCTTAGTCCTTGTGCTGTTCCTATTATACTAGTGCCTAAAAAGGATGGTACGTCGGCGTATGTGTGTTGATTGTAGAGGCATTAATAATATTACTATTCGTTATCGTCATCCTATTCCTAGGCTAGATGATATGCTTGATGAATTGAGTGGCTCTACAATATTCTCCAAAGTTGATTTGCGTAGTGGATACCATCAAATTCGTATGAAATTGGGAGATGAATGGAAAACAGCATTTAAAACTAAGTTTGGATTATATGAGTGGTTAGTCATGCCTTTTGGGTTAACTAATGCACCTAGTACTTTCATGAGATTAATGAACGAAGTTTTACGTGCTTTCATTGGACGATTTGTGGTAGTTTACTTTGATGATATACTGATTTATAGCAAATCTTTGGAAGAACATTTGGAACATTTACGTGCTGTTTTTAATGCTCTCGTGATGCACGTTTGTTTGGTAACCTTGGGAAGTGCACCTTTTGCACCGACCGAGTATCTTTTCTTGGCTATGTTGTTACTCCACAGGAATTGAAGTTGATAAAGCCAAGATTGAAGCTATTGAGAGTTGGCCGCAGCCCAAAACGGTCACACAAGTGAGGAGTTTTCTTGGACTCGCTGGTTTCTATAGGCGTTTTGTGAGAGACTTTAGCACCATTGCTGCACCTCTCAATGAGCTTACAAAGAAGGATGTGCCTTTTGTTTGGGGTACCGCACGGGAAGAAGCCTTCACGGTATTGAAAGATAAGTTGACACATGCTCCTTTACTCCAACTTCCTGATTTTAATAAGACTTTTGAGCTTGAATGTGATGCTAGTGGAATTGGATTAGGAGGTGTGTTATTACAAGATGGCAAACCTGTTGCATACTTTTCGAAAAATTGAGTGGGCCTAGTCTGAACTATTCTACTTATGACAAAGAATTATATGCTCTTGTTCGGACTTTAGAGACATGGCAACATTATTTATGGCCCAAAGAATTTGTTATACATTCGATCATGAATCTTTGAAACATATTAAAAGTCAAGCTAAACTGAATCGTAGACATGCTAAATGGGTTGAATTCATTGAGACTTTCCTTATGTCATTAAACACAAGAAGGGTAAAGAAAATGTTATTGCTGATGCTTTGTCTCGTCGCTATACTATGCTTTCACAACTTGACTTCAAAATATTTGGTTTGGAGACCATCAAAGATCAATATGTGCATGATGATGATTTTAAAGATGTAATGCAGAATTGTAAGGAAGGAAGAACATGGAACAAGTTCGTTATTAATGATGGTTTTGTGTTCCGTGCTAACAAGCTATGCATTCCTGCTAGCTCTGTTCGTCTTTTGTTGTTGCAGGAGGCCCATGGAGGAGGATTAATGGGACACTTTGGCGTCAAGAAGACGGAGGATATACTTGCTACACATTTCTTTTGGGCAAAGATGAGACGGGATGTTGAGCGTTTTGTTGCTCGCTGCACTACATGTCAAAAAGCTAAGTCACGACTCAATCCTCATGGTTTATATATGCCTTTGCTCGTGCCTAGTGTTCCTTGGGAGGATATATCTATGGACTTTGTTTTAGGTTTACCTCGAACAAAGAAGGGAGGATAGCATATTTGTTGTCGTGGATAGATTCTCAAAATGGCACACTTTATACCATGTCATAAAAGCGATGATCTTTGTTAATGTTGCTGATTTGTTCTTTCGTGAAATTATTCGCTTGCATGGTGTGCCAAATACTATTGTTTCAGATCGTGATACTAAATTTCTTAGCCACTTTTGGAGATGTTTATGGGCTAAGTTGGGGACTAAACTGCTTTTAGTACTACTTGTCACCCCAAACCGATGGACAAACTGAAGTAGTCAATAGAACATTGTCTACTATGCTTAGGGCTGTTTTGAAGAATAATAAGAAAATGTGGGAAGAATGCTTGCCTCATATTGAATTTGCTTATAATCGTTCATTGCATTCTACAACTAAGATGTGCCCTTTTGAAATTGTGTATGGCTTCCTACCTCGCGCACCTATTGATTTGTTGCCTCTTCCATCTTCGGAGAAGGTTAATTTTGATGCTAAAGAACGTGCTGAATTGATTTTAAAAGTGCATGAGATAACTAAGGAAAACATTGAGCGTATGAATGCTAAATATAAACTTGCTTTGAGATAAGGGTAGAAAACATGTTGTCTTTGCACCGGAGATCTTGTTTGGTTACATTTGCGTAAGGATAGGTTTCCTAATTTGCATAAATCAAAGCTAATGCCACGTCTTGATGGTCCATTTAAGGTGTTAGAGAAAATAAATGATAATGCATATAAACTTGAGCTGCTGCAGATTTTGGGGTTAGTCCCACTTTTAACATTGCAGATTTGAAGCCTTATTTGGGTGAGGAATATGAGTTTCACGAGGGCGACTTCATTTCAAGAAGGGAGGATGATGAGGACATCAATACCATTGTTACACCCACAGCCCCTACTGCTACATATCTTGGACCAATTACTAGAGCTCATGCACGCCAATTAAATTATCGTACTTTCGTTTCTTGGTAATGATTCTAATGTTCATGAGAATATGATGCTGCCTAAATTGGATACATTTGTTTTGCTTACAAATGAAGGCCCTAGCTTGGAGAAGGATGGACATTGGAGCAAGAGCAAGCATGGAGATAATGCCATGCAAGGGGAACAAGAACGGAGTTACAAGTGATGATTTCAGGACTTTGAAGCCACCCTAATGGGTGCATGAAGCCTTGGACGAAATATACAAGATGCTACTTCATAAATGTCGTCCCGAGGCTATTCTAGGTGCTCACGTCACCTTATTAATGGGCCAGGCCCATGTAATTTCGAAATACTTAAGTATAGGCTGTTTTAGAGTCCGTATGTGTGGGGAAACAAGAGTTAGGGTTGATTTGGACCCCTCCACCAAGGGCCACGAAATTCCCCCTCTTCCTCCATATATACAGCCCTTAGGGCACCGTTTAGACCTTGGGTTTTGTTTAGATTAAAAGTTCGCCATAGCTGCAACTTCGCAGCGTTTCGTTTGTGTTCAACGACCGCACAAAGGCGCCACGTAACCCCACCTTGATCAATAAAGCTTCCATCTTATATTCGCAATATCCAGATTGCAATCTCAGTTTCTTGCTTGTTCTTCGTTTGCTCGCAGGAAATGCACCCTCGTGGTCGTTGATCGTGCTCGGTGTGGTCAATAACCTCTCGGAGTTGGTTTAGCGATTGCTAAGGCGCGACGTCCTCGCCGCGTTAAATAGTCGGATCGTCAAAGTCGACTTCCTCCAAAGCGAAAACCACATCTCATCGAAAGACGGGACACCTTTGCCTCTATCAACCTCGAACAAAGAAGGGGAGGGATAGCATATTTGTTGTCGTGGATAGATTCTCGAAAATGGCACACTTTATACCATGTCATAAAAGCGATGATGCTGTTAATATTGCTGATTTGTTCTTTCGTGAAATTATTCGCTTGCATGGTGTGCCAAATACTATTGTTTCAGATCGTGATACTAAATTTCTTAGCCACTTTTGGAGATGTTTATGGGCTAAGTTGGGGACTAAACTGCTTTTTAGTACTACTTGTCACCCCCAAACTGATGGACAAACTGAAGTAGTCAATAGAACATTGTCTACTATGCTTAGGGCTGTTTTGAAGAATAATAAGAAAATGTGGGAAGAATGCTTGCCTCATATTGAATTTGCTTATAATCGTTCATTGCATTCTACAACTAAGATGTGCCCTTTTGAAATTGTGTATGGCTTCCTACCTCGTGCACCTATTGATTTGTTGCCTCTTCCATCTTGGAGAAGGTTAATTTTGATGCTAAAGAACGTGCTGAATTGATTTTAAAAATGCATGAGATAACTAAGGAAAACATTGAGCGTATGAATGCTAAATATAAACTTGTTGGAGATAAGGTTAGAAAACATGTTGTCTTTGCACCGGAGATCTTGTTTGGTTACATTTATGTAAGGATAGGTTTCCTAATTTGCATAAATCAAAGCTAATGCCACGTCTTGATGGTCCATTTAAGGTGTTAGAGAAAATAAATGATAATGCATATAAACTTGAGCTGCCTGCAGATTTTGGGGTTAGTCCCACTTTTAACATTGCAGATTTGAAGCCTTATTTGGGTGAGGAATATGAGCTTCAAATCGAGGGCGACTTCATTTCAAGAAGGGAGGATGATGAGGACATCAATACCATTGTTACACCCACAGCCCCTCTTGCTACATATCTTGGACCAATTACTAGAGCTCACATGACGCCAATTAAATTATCGTACTACTTTCGTTTCTTGGTAATGATTCTAATGTTCATGAGAATATGATGCTGCCTAAATTGGATACATTTGTTTTGCTTACAAATGAAGGCCCTAGCTTGGAGAAGGATGGACATTGGAGCAAGAACAAGCATGGAGATAATGCCATGCGCAAGGGAACAAACGGAGTTACAAGTGATGATTTCAGGACTTTGAAGCCACCATAATGGGTGCATGAAGCCTTGGACGAAATATACAAGATGCTACTTCATAAATGTCGTCCCGAGGCTATTCTAGGTGCTGTGTCACCTTATTAGTGGGCCAGGCCCATGTAATTTCGAAATACTTAAGTATAGGCTGTTTTAGAGTCCGTATGTGTGGGAAACAAGAGTTAGGGTTGATTTGGACCCCTCCACCAAGGGCCACGAAATTCTCCCCTCTTCCTCCATATATACAGCCCTTAGGGCACCGTTTAGACCTTGGGTTTTGTTTAGATTAAAAGTTCGCCATAGCTGCAACTTCGTGCCGTTTGTGTTCAACGACTGCACCACAAAGCGTCCACAGAACCCCACCTTGATCAATAAAGCTTTCATTTTATATTCGCAATATCCAGATTGCAATCTCAGTTTCTTGCTTGTTCTTCGTTTGCTCGCAGGAAGCAGACCCTCGTGGTCGTTGATCGTGCTCGGCGTGGTCAATAACCTCTCGGAGTTGGTTTAGCGATTGCTAAGGCGCGACGTCCTCGCACGTTCGTAGTCGGATCGTCAAAGTCGACTTCCTCCAAAGCGAAAACCAACATCTCATCGAAAGACGGGACACCTTTGCCTCTATCATCTAGTGGCAACTCGTACTCCCTCAAGTTCAGAAAAGTCATGGTGACTAAAAACTTGTTCTACTTCAAGCTCCCAAGCTAGATAAATACCAGGATTAAATCTACCCTCAAATGACGGTAAAGAGATAATCTGACCATGTGCTTGTGTGTGTTGTCCCAACTCTCGTGATGGGGAAGATGTATCCGTCGTCCAAGAACGTCTATCTCCGGAACCTGTCATGATTAGTAGAAACAAGAAACAAAATTCGATAATAATGTTTCTATGAACTACTAGGATGTGGTTGTAAAGTGCTCAGAGTAAAGCAAATATCAATATCTTACAAGTTCTTACCATGCGGCGGTGGTGACGAGCAACCAGCGGTGTCAAATAACTCAAGATTGTGTAAAGCAATTGCCAGGGGAACGTACATATATACGGAAATATGTGGAGCTGGGTTGGCTATATATGGTAGCAAAAGATTAGCAATAATCAATTCAGAGATGCAATATTGAATAAACGCTCAACGACGGTACTGTGTTGGTCCTAGGCTAGACCGGACTAGAGACGCGAGCCTAGAACACTAATGAGGTCACGGCGTAGCACAACTAGCATCAATGAAGGATAATAAGTAGCTCCGGACAGCAAGATATAAGTGAAGATCACAACGGCAGTAAAGATAATGATGAAAAACAACTGCAAAGCAGGATATACAACAACTCTCTCTCCAATTTTTCTCTTGAAAAGTTTGACCCAATTTTCTGATAACTTTTTTCAAAGAATGCTACTAGCTCAAGCTTTCCAATGCAAAAATAATCACTCAATTCCGAGTTGATATGAGGAGTCAACAAATTCTAAAACTGGTTTGAAAAACTGGAATAAGCTGTGTTCACGAACTTCGGAGGGCAAAAAGACCTATTTAGAAGCCGATTTTGAGGTGCCAAATAGTGAACAAGCTTCTGCAACTATTTAGATGCGGCTCGTCTCTAGCTTTAATTTGAGTACTCATGAGCCAAAACGGACTTCGTATGAGGAAGTTATGCCTGTTTTACTGAACAGTGCACAAAACAGATTCCAATCTGAATTCAGCTACGAGATTGAGTCTAGATAGATCCGAACTTTGTTTTTTTTTCTTCTCTTTTTTTTCTCACACTTTTTTCCTTTTCTTTCTCTCTTTTTTTTCTCTGACTTTTTTTTACTTTTTTTCTCTTTTTTTTTCTCTCTCCCTCTTTCCAAACAAACTAGATAAGATGCCTATTGGATCAAGTGAAGATGTGAACGATCTCAACTATGATTATGACAATGAATGGTGGGTAGCACGTGGTGGAAATTGATGGATGGATGGTGGTCAAGGAAGGGATAACGATGCAGCGGCGGTGTGACTAATATGAACAGAACTCGAAACTCTAAACGAACTAGACACTAAGACCAGCAACTCGACACGACGATGCAACCGATAATTCAATAATGCAAACAATGAAAAGAAAACTGCAAAGGCTCAGACTGACTTGGACAAAGGATGAATAGATCTAACTTTTTTTATGGCTTTTTCTTGGACAATAGGTAAGAAAATAAATCTAATCTAGGGATAATTGGAAATTCTCACCGAGCAACCTGAAAACTGATACCACTTGATAGAGGCGAGGGTCCCGATCTTTCGATGAGATAATAACTATCGATTTGGTGGAGTCGACTTTGACGATCCGACTACAAACGTGCACGATGTTGCGCCTTAGCAATCGCTAAACCAATCTCCTGAGGTTACTGACGATGCCAGAAGCACGATCAGCCTGACCACGAAGGTCTATTCCTGCAAGCAATCGAAGAATGAGCAAAAATATGATAAATCAATCTGAATATTGCGAATATATATGAAGTATTGATAATGGTGGGGATCCGTAAGCGGTCTTGGCCTGGTCGTTGGACACAAACGAAGTACAAGAAGTTGCAATGGCTAACTTTCAACTAAACAAATCCCAAAGGAAAAGCTACTAGATGGATCTACTTATATAGGAGCAAGGGGTGGCGGCCAAGGAGGTGGGAGGACGTCCCAAGGCTGCCTAAAACTAACCCTAGGTCGTACAAGGCCAATGGGCCCAAGTGGAGGTGACGTAACACGTTTGGACTTGTAGTTTGACTCGGATTCTGGTGCAGCGTCAGATTGTTTCGTACATAACTAAACGCTCCGGACGGATTTTAAGGTGATTCCAATTGGGTTGGAAAGAGCATGAAATCTACTTTCCAACAAAAAAAGAATCACCCAATTCGGAGTCCGTATGAAAACGTTGTTGGCGTTTTGAGTCAGGTATGTCTGTGCAGTCCGAATCTGAATCCAGAACGTGAGAGACTTGGACTCTATATTCTCTTGGCCCAAAAGTGACGTGAGAGGACTTTTTGAACAGCACCTAAACTTCTCCTTTTCCCTTATCTTCATATGTGTATTGTATAAATGTCCCATACACCTGCAATTAGACAAAACACAAAAGTATGTGAAGTATTTTTGTTCTGGATAACGTAAATAGATTATTGAATAGTTTGCACTAGGAATCACCTGACAAATATGCATGTATGCAATATTTTTGGTCTTATCCAAGTTAGTCATGTCCTCATCAACTTGAGTTGAATGTTATTGGTTTTGAGCATATAAAAGACTTGTATGAGCATGATCCATGTTTTGCTATTCCTTATGCTAAGTGTTTGACGCATACTTCTTGGGAACAATATTACATCAAGGATGCTTATCTTATGAGAGCTAACAAACTATGCATTCCCGAGTCTTCTCTTCGTTTGCTCCTTTTGCAAGAGGCTCATGGAGGCGGACTCATGGGACACTTTGGACGTGACAAGACATTCGCCACGCTCTCCAACAACTACTTTTGGCCCAAGATGTTCCGGCGTCTCACGCTTCACCACCCGATGTTATACATGTCGCAAAGCTAAGTCTAAAGCTCAATCTCATGGTCTTTACATGCCTCTTCCTATTCCTTATCAACCATGGGAAGACATTAGTATGGATTTTGTACTTGGTTTGCCTATGACTCAAAATGGAAAGGATTCCGTGTTTGTTGTTGTGGATAGATTTTCTAAGATGGCACATTTCATTCCTTGCAACAAGATAGACGATGCTTCACATGTTGCAAATCTCTTTTGTACGGAAATCTTGCGACTCCATGGAGTACCAAAGACAATCGTCTCCGATCGTGACGTCAAGTTCTTGAGTTACTTTTGGAAGACCCTATGCGCCAAGCTCGGAATCAAGCTCTTGTTCTCATCGGCATACCATCCTCAAACCGACGGCCAAACGGAGGTGACGAACCGCACACTATCCACTCTACTTGTGTCTTGATCAAGAAGAACATCAAGGAGTGGGAAGCATGTCTACCCATCGCCGAGTCGCCTACAACCGTGCAAGACATTCGACTACCGCAAGTCCCCTTGAGGTCGTCTCACGGCTTCAACTCGGTGTCCCCATTGGACATTCTACCACTTCCTCTCCAAGAGCGCACCAACATGGATGCGAGTGCACGGCAAGCTACATCAAGAAGATGCACGAAGATACAAGGCACACCATCGGCGCCAAGTACAACGACTAGCAACCAAGCTCAACGCCAACAAGCAACCCATGGACTTCAACATTGGTGATCTAGTGTGGCTACACCTTCGCAAGGACCGCTTCCCCAAAGAACGCAAGTCCAAGCTTCTCCCTCGAGCCGATGGACCTTTCAAGGTGCTAGCACGCTTCTAGCGACAACGCTTACAAGATGGACCTACCTCGAGAAAAATACAACGTGAGCGACATCTTCAACGTCAAGGACCTCGCACCATACCATGGAGATGAAGCTTTTGATCCGAGGTCGGATCTCTCCCAAGGGGGGGGGGGGAGATGATGCGGAGCATCCCACGATCATCCCCATGGATCTACAACCGTCTCATCAAGAGCCAAGAGGACCCATGACACGAGCTAGAGCTAGAGCTCTCGAGAACGAGGTGACTTCCTTCCTTAGTGATATCACATATGATCCACTTGAGACATGGCTACTACCTAAGTCCGATATTCTATGCATCATTAGGTGTCAAGAGGAGCCTTCTGAAGATGCACGTGAAGACGGACGAGCCGCCAAGTCCACGGATGAAGAGGACCACGGAAGCGGGCAAGTTCACCCTCCAGGCCCCGGACATCCGGCCCCTGGAGACGCCAACACCACAACCGCAGCCCAGCCAGGAACCCTACAGGGCCCGGACATCCGGCCACCAAGCCCCGGACATCCGGCCCCAGCCCGGATATCCGGCCAGAAGCCCGGAAATCCGGCGCCACGCACCCGATTCGGCAGAAGTGGCATCCTCCGGCCCGGACATCCGGCCCCTGGCCCGGACATCCGGCCCCCGGCCCGGACATCCGGCGCCTCCTGAAGCCCCGGACATCCGGCCCGACGCCCGGACATCCGGCTCCGCCTGTCTGCGCACAGTAAAGGGCCGATGCCCATGTACCTCTTCGCCCCCCTAGACTATATATACTCCATCTCGTTCCTCTTTCTAGGGTTAGCTTAGGTTTAGCTCATATTTGTGTGGGAGCCTTGCTCATCCACTTGGTTACTTCTCCTCGAGCTCAGGACCTCTTGGAGAAGATCCCCAAGCGGATTCAAGACCCCTTCTAGGGTGGACCCCATCAAGACCTCCTCTCGGAGAAGAACGGCTACTCGTGTATCCTTACCTTTGTTGATTGTGGATCATATGTACCTCTTTGTGTTCGGTGATCTAGCACTTGTGTGATTGATTCCTTGTTGGTTGAGCGATCTCTCTCGTTTCCTCCGTGTTTCCCTTTGTTCTTCCGCGTGTTCTTCGTGATTCCCGTAGGATCCACTCCAAGCGTGAAAGATCGTCCACGTGGGTTCCGCCCTACATCACTCTTGTTGCACAATACTAGAGAGCGCTAGCACGATTGCACAATAGGCGGATATGGAACTTGTGCACAACCTACTAGGCAAAAAAGCAACTATCTCTATCCCATGTATGCTATATGTATGGTATTTCGGTGCTATGATTCAAGATGATCCAATATGACAATCTTAATGTAGTATGATGCTATGGTTCTTGCTCATAAGCTCTTTGCTTATCTTTCCTCTTTGCTTAAAAGCTTGGGGTGGCTCTTTCACTTTTGAGCTCTTTTATCATGCAAAACTTCACTAACCAAGATAGCAAATGTTAATGCAATGACAACTTTGTGACACACAAGTTGATCTCAAGATATGCACCACTATTGTATGGTATTTATGCTATGGAGTATGATCACTAATGTGCACAAGTCACGTTGCCTGCAATACTCAACGGCTAGTCTCGATGGGTAAGCTACGCAAAAGTAGGGACAATGTGGGTATCAATGCAAATGCAATGTTTGACAAAGATGTCGCCGAAGTTACCGTCCTTGGCGATGATGAGACCCATGCGAAGTTGAGCCGTGGTGATTGTGAAGCCGAACCGCACCTAGATAGCCGAAACACAAGAGGATACGGAAGCCACAAGTCAAAATCTCAAGGACCAAAATGTGTCAAAATCGTCATCGGAGGTATCGGGGAAGATGTTTGTGTATGTTGGTACGGAAGGTGTGGTGGAATGTGGAATTTTGGTGGTGGAACTGTCAAACTTCAGTTTCGTCAGGGTTTCACGGACGTCCTGGATTTTACGGTCGTCCGGACTTCGTCGTCGGACGTCCGACCTTTTCCGGTCGTCCGGAGCCTGGGTGAAAATCGGGCTCGGGATGAACTGCGAGATTTCGGGAAGAAGAAAATGGTGAGGTCGAAATCGAGTGATTTGGTGGATGGAAAAGGGGAAGAGGGTGGGGAAAGCTAGATCCACACGCAGCAACACAAATCCATGGACCAAATCCAACAAAATATCAACTCACAAACAAATCACAAAAAAACATTTGGGGCTATTTTTGGTGGGGAATTTTTGGATTTAGGACAAAAACCAAAAAATCAAGCTAGAAAAAGAGGGGTAGGGGCTCCAAAACGTGATCAACGTGGCTCATGATACCAAGATGATGTAGGGCGGAACCCTAATCGGAGATCTTTCACGTTTGGAGGGGATCCTACGAGGGAAACACGACGAACAAGCGGAAGAACACGGGGAAACACACACACAAGAGGAACACTAAACCGACAAGTATCGATCACACAAGGGCTAGATCATCAAACACATAAGGTAGCACAAGATTCAAAATCAACAAAGGAAAGATACACGAGTAGCCATTCTTCTCCGAGAGGAGGTCTTGATGGGGTCCACCCTAGAAGGGGGTCTTGAATCCGCTTGGGGGATCTTCTCCGCAGAGGTCCTGAGCTCCGAGGAGAAGTAACCAAGTGGATGAGCAAGGCTCTCACACAAACATGAGCTAAACCAATGCTAACCCTAGAAAGGTGGGGAAGAAAGAGTATATATAGTCTAGGGGGCGAAGGGGTACAAAGGCTGCGGCCCCAATCGAAGTCAACACATAGGCGTCGGACGTCCGGAGGTCACCGGTCATCTGGATGCTCGAGAGGGTCCGGACGTCCGGAGGCCTTCGGACGTCTGTAGATTCGGCTCGGGCGCACGTCGGTCGGACGTCCGGAGGCTTTCGGACGCCCGTAGATTCAATTCGGGCGTGCGTCGGTCGGATGTCCGGAGGCTTTCGGACGTCCGCAGATTCCATTCGGGTGCCCAGCTGCCGGACGTCCGGAGGGCGTCGGTCGTCCGTGGCCTGGGAGTTCGCCGGACATCCGGACTTGGTCGGACGTCCGATGCCTATAGCTGCAGCATCCTTTCTTCTTCTTCTTCAGCATGCTTGGGGTCCTCGTTGTCTTGGCTCTTGGAAGTAGTTGTTCCTTGGCTTATATCCATGTACCTGATTATACATAGGGTTTCCGAATGAGGCAGTACCCATGTCTCGTGAGTAGGAGGAGGGAGTTCGGAGAGGAGCGAGTTCACCTTATCTTCGATAGCCTTAGCTCGGGCTCGCGTCATGGGTCCACGTGGTGTTGAGGAAGATGTAGGTGCGTCCATGGGGATGAGTGAGGGATGCTCCGCATCACCTGGGCTTGTCGATGTCGTCGCGGGCCGGAAGCTCCGGGCGGGCTGGAAGTTCCGGGCTGTGGCGGAAGTTCCGGCTGTCGAGAGAGTTGATGCTGTCGTTTCTTCTTGACTCCTGGTTCCTTGGCTTGAACGTTGTACCTGATCACGCATAGTGTCTCGGACTTAGGTAGTAGCCATGTCTCACTAGAAGGAAAAGGGAAATCGAATAGGAGTGATGTCACCTCGGATTGAATAGCACGAGCTCTTGCTCTTGTCATGGGTCCACTTGGAGCTTGGATAGTTGATGGAAGGTCCATGGGGATGACCGAAGGATGCTCCGCATCATCTCCCCCCTTGTGAAAGATCTGACCTCGGATCAAGATCTTCATCACCATGGTACGGCGCGAGGTCCTTGACGTTGAAGATGTCGCTCACATTGTACTTGTCTCGTGGTAGGTCGATCTTGTAGGCATTGTCATTGTAGCGTGCTAGCACCTTGAAAGGTCCATCGGCTCGAGGGAGAAGCTTGGACTTGCGTTCGTTGGGGAAGCGGTCCTTGTGAAGGTGTAGCCACACTAGATCACCAATGTTGAAGACCATGGGTTGCTTGCTGACGTTGAGCTTGGTCGCTAGGCGTAGTACTTGGCGCTCGATGGTTTGTCTTGTATCCTCATGCATCTTCTTGATGTAGCTTGCCCGTGCACTTGCATCCATGTTGGTGCGCTCTTGTAGAGGAAGTGGTAGAATGTCCAATGGTGACAACGGATTGAAGCCGTAGACGATCTCGAAAGGGGACTTGCCGGTAGTCGAGTGTGTTGCGCGATTGTAGGCGTACTCGGCGATGGGTAGACATGCCTCCCACTCCTTAATGTTCTTCTTGATCAAGACGCGAAGTAGAGTGGAGAGTGTGCGGTTTGTCACCTCCATTTGGCCGTCAGTTTGAGGATGGTGTGCGGATGAGAACAAGAGCTGGATTCCGAGCTTGGCGCATAGGGTCTTCCAAAAGTAACTCAAGAACTTGACGTCACGATCGGAGACGATTGTCTTTGGTACTCCATGGAGTCGCAAGATTTCCCTACAAAAAAGATTTGCAATATGTGAAGCATCGTCTATCTTGTTGCAAGGAATGAAATGTGCCATCTTGGAAAATCTATCCACAACAACAAACACGGAATCCTTTCCATTTTGAGTTCTAGGCAAACCAAGTACAAAATCCATGCTAATGTCTTCCCAAGGTTGATAGGGAATAGGAAGAGGCATGTAAAGACCATGAGATTGAGCTTTAGACTTAGCTTTGCGACATGTAGAAACAACGGTTGGTGAAGCGTGAGGCGTTGTGGAACATCTTTAGCCAAAAGTAGTTCTTGGAGAGCGTGGCGAATGTCTTGTCGCGTCCATAGTGTCCCATGAGTCCGCCTCCATGAGCCTCTTGCAAAAGGAGCAAACAAAGAGAAGACTCGGGAATGCATAGTTTGTTAGCTCTCATAAGATAACCATCCTTGATATAATATTGTTCCCAAGACGTATGCATCAAACACTTAGCATAAGGAATAGCAAAAGATGGATCATTAGCATACAAGTCTTTTATGTGCTCAAAGCCAATAACATTCAACTCAAGTTTAGTGACAAGCGTGCATATGCAAGAAAGTGCATCGGCAAGTACATTTTCCTTACAGTTAATGTACTTAATGACATAAGGAAAAGATTCAATAAATTCACTCCATTTGGCATGACGCTTGTTCAACTTAGTTTGGCCTTTTAAGTACTTAAGCGTTTCATGATCGGTATGGATGACAAACTCATGAGGTCTAAGGTAATGTTCCCAAACATGTAGCACACGCACTAGAGCATATAATTCCTTGTCATAGATGGGATAGTTAAGTTGAGCACCGTTAGTTTTTCACTAAAGTAAGCAATGGCTCGTTTTCTTGCATCAAAACTCCGCCAATTCCGGTACCACTTGCATCACAATGAACCTCAAAAGTTTTGTCAAAATTGGGCAAAGCAAGAATCGAAGCATGAGTAAGCAAAGACTTGAGATCATCAAAAGCGGTGGATTGCAAGGATCCCCAAACAAAAGGAGTATTCTTGTTTGATGCGGAGCATCCCACATTCATCACCATGTACACTCCGACTACTCTCCAAGCCCCAAGGATACAAGAGATGAGACCTCGACTATTCGCCATAGGGCACAAGGTGAACTCACTCCTCTTCGAACCGTCACTTTCCAACATGTGAGACATGGCTACTACCTCATGCATGGACCTTGCATACACTCAGGTACAACCGAGACGACCATGGAGGATCCAAGGACCAAGGCCAAGCATGGAAGAGGAGAAGGAAGAAGAAGCCGGAGCAAGCGGTACTACCGCCCAGCCCAGCCAGGTACTACCGCTTATCATCACAAGCGGCACTACCGCTCTACATCCGCTCCACTTCCGCAAAGTCCGACAAACTTGAGATCGAGCAGCGTCGAGGCGGTACTACCGCCCCACCAAGTATTATTACTGAAGCCCCTCAAGCGGTACTACATACAAGAACAGTACTACCGCCTGTCTGCGCACAGTGTATTGGGCCGAGCCCGTGTACCCCTTCGCCCTCACTTACCCCTTCGTGGCTTAGCACTATATATACTCCTCCACCTCCTCCTAGTTAGGGTTAGCGTTGATTTAGCTCATTACATTCGTGATCCTCATCGTCATGAAGGGCAAGTCACCTCCAAGCATCATGTGCACGACGACGACGAACGACATCTAATACGAGCTCAAGCACGACAACGACATCATCATCATGAAGATGCTCCACAAGCGCAAATGCACGAGTCCCAACAAGCCCTACTTCATGCCAAGTAGAAGCTTCATAAGCACAAGAGAAGACCGCGAGACGACCACCACCAAGACGGCGCTACGGCTACATCAACCACTTCGGCATCTTCGCCAAGTGTTCGCAAGGCATCTTCGCCTTTGGACGTACGGCATCTTCGCCTACTTCCCACGTGTACGCCTACATCGACTTCATCAAGTCCAAGGCGACCACCTCTGACGAGGGCGACACTTCCATTTTCTAAGCCCCTCAAGGAAGATGGCGAGCATTGGACATTCCCTTCGGTCATGGAGACGAGCTATGAGGTGCCACATCATATGGGCCTCCCACACCAAGACGGTGACAAGACGGTCGAGCAAGGGCCATCCCCTTCGACCACGGCGACGAGCGCGAACCTCTTCAACAACATGAAGACGACGCCCACATTGGACTCATACTCCGAGTCAAGCTACGCGACCACGCATGGAGACATTGCACCTACATCTCTTGGCACCCACATATGTCGAGATGCCCCATTTGCCATGTGAGGAGAGCCACCACCCCATGAGTGATATGAGTGACTCCACCATACGTGACATTGAGAGCATTTCCTATGAGAGGATGAGTGTGACCACCACTAGCCCCACACATGAGAGCATGCCACACATCCTATGTGAGGTTGAGAGCCATTTGAGTGACTCCACCAACCATACGAGTGAGAGCATCATATTGAGAGTGAGTGAGCCACAACACTTAGTGAGTGAGGTAGTTGACACGGCACATGAGGCCACTATGATTTCTAATGACTTAACCTCTACTCCTAGTGTGTTTTCTTCTTTGGTGCTAGGTCTCCTACATGACGACATGCCTATCCTTGATGAGTCTATTCCTCCATTGGAGACGACGATGGCCATGGTGGACGATGATGCACCCCCCACATGGTTCCATCAAGATGAAGATGACAACGAGACGATCTTCAACACCTCACCTACAACACATGAGCGACGCTCCAACGGTAACATAGGTGATGGTGCTTCTCTTGTCCCACTAGTGGACTCTCTTACCATCGATTGCTCCCATGATGTCGACCCACCTATTACCATGCTTCATGCTAGTGAAACTTCTTCATGCCTTGACTTACCTATTTATGATGAATATGATGATGAGCATGTTGAGTTGCCTAGTTGTGATGCTATGCTTCATAGGATATCTTGTGAAAATTCTATTGGTCACTTCATGTTTGACAATCCATTGAACTTATCATATGCTATGAGTGAGATCTCTCATATTGCTTTCTTTCAATCTCAACATAGTAACTATGCATGCCCCATTAAAATAAATCCCATTTGCACTTATGGCATAGATGACGAGATGATGGTCGTTGGCCTTTGCTTCTCTTGTGATGATATTGCCATGCTTCCTTTACATGATTTATGCAATTCGTCTAATATTCCATGCCATGATCACATTGTTCCAAATATGCATTGTTTTGGATGTTGTCAATATTCTCCATGTGATGTTGCTACTCATGCTCATGAGGAGACCCCCATAGTTTCCTCATACATATTAGGAGATTTTGATTCATCCCATACTTTGCATCATTCACATAATTGCTTGCACCACATGCATTCCATGAATAACAATGCTCTAGATATTGCTCATGATGCATTACACAATTTAAGTCTCCATTATGCTATACATAATTACAAACCTATCATGATGGATGACATGTTTCTATATCACGCATCTCATTTATTCGAGCATTGGATATTTTGTGCTAACTGACACATGCACGTGCGCATCATGATGGATGATGTGTACATCTACCACGCACACACAATTTTCTCTTTGTCTTTGTTTTGTGTAGGTACCCACATACACTCGTCAACATCTCAATCCCATGAGTTGACGAAACGAGCTCTTGAGAGCAACGATGACTTGGGATCACGTGGACTTTCATTCCCACCATTCCTTTTGTGCAAGGACTACGCGCATCTCTTTTACTTGCCTCTCACACGACTTTGGGCTATTTACCACTTGTTACCTTATGCCCATTCTATCGTGTTCACTTTGCATGTTATGCTTGCTTCTATGCCTTTGCCATGCAATTGTGACCCTTGCTTGCATATACCCATGATTCACCATTACGATACTCCTATGTGTATTTGCATGCTTGGTGGAGATCCTTGTTGCTTTTGCCATGTTTATCATGTGCCCCATGCTATTGTTGATTGTTGTGTTGGGAGAGTCATGATGCCCCATTGCTATTTACATATGGTCTCTCGCCAATACATTGATGATAATTTTCTCATATCTTGCTTTCATGCTTGTGCTATGCCATGTGAATTATTCATGCCCACTATTTGCACACATGACATGCTTGCCTTGATTCCATCTAGTACGTTGCATCTTTGCACTACTAGCTTGCTTCACTTGATTGATATGATTGCTTGCTATGTTGCATCACCCATGTTCCACTATTACTTGATTTCTTGGGTTGATGACATATATGCTCATGCCTCTCACATGATATATCTTGATCATTGTCTCTTGTGTCCATTAGCTTCCTCTTTCATATCCACTTGTATTGAGTGCAACCATACTACGCTTATTGATCTTGGAGACTTTGACATATTACTTGTGATGCATGCTTGTTTACTTGAGCCTATTGTATTTGGTTGTTCTCGCATCATATGCCTCCATACTATGAAATGCTCCCTTGTCCTTTCTTATGATAAGAATGATGAGAACACTTGTTGGGTATCGTACCACTCGAATGATAGGTCTTGCATTTGCATTAACCTCATTTGTTTTTCCAAGTGTTTGTCATGTTCTTTCATTTTGAAGGATTCACAAGGCGGTACCATCGCGAGACATATTGGTTATGTAAAGGCGTACATGATGTGCGACACCAACATTCTTGAGAAACTAATAAAGGTGAACTCCTTCTCTTTGAGCCATCCTCAAGTTTGCATATGGGATGGGTCACTCTTTCATGTTGTTTCTTTCTTGTTGTCTACATGCTACATCTATTGGATGGAGGAGCAACATTGAGTTTGGCTCTTTGGACCTTCACATTGAGGAGAGCTCGCACTTATTGGATGCACCTTCGGTTTTCCACTCTTGCCACAACATCGAGCATTGGTATACCGACACCTCCATATTTGTTGATTGTGCTCATACTCATGCTCGATGGACATATCATACTCACCACAAATTTGCACCCTATGCATGGATTGACACACATTTTGATTGTCTTCTTGCACCTCTTCCCATGTCATCCATGATATTTGAGCTTGTTCACTTCCTTAGCAAATTTGTTGTGATCTTCCTTGATGGCATTTTCATACATCATGATCATATGGTCCTCCATCAATTGCATGATGACATTCACATATTGAGCATCCATTGCTATGTTCATGCTTTTGATGCACCATCCCATTATGACATCATATTGCACCGTGGTTGCATTGCTCATACTCATAACACAATTGTGTGCACATTGAATGCTTTTGCTCCCATGAATGCTTTACATCTCATTCCATATCATCTTGCTAAGCTTCATGTACTTTGTCATGAACAATCTTGCCTCACGGACTCATTCTTACGATGGACACTTTGCGTGCGCTAACCATTGTATTTCCGAGTGTTGCTTGTGTTTGCTCTT
This sequence comes from Aegilops longissima, assembly GCA_021605205.1. NCBI lineage: Eukaryota > Viridiplantae > Streptophyta > Magnoliopsida > Poales > Poaceae > Aegilops > Aegilops longissima. The sequence continues at coordinate 63,259 of JAHIAM010002442.1, read as the reverse complement.
TTTGCATGTCTATCACTCCGGCGACACTTTGGACTACTTGGATTGCGCCATGTCTTCAACTTTGTCCAACTACAAGTCCGCCTATGACAACCGTTTCCATGGTGATGAGGATCACGATCCGAGGTCGGATCTTTCCCAAGGGAGGGGAGATGATGCGGAGCATCCCACGTTCATCACCATGTACACTCCGACTACTCTCCAAGCCCCAAGGATACAAGAGATGAGACCTCGACTATTCGCCATAGGGCACAAGGTGAACTCACTCCTCTTCGAACCGTCACTTTCCAACATGTGAGACATGGCTACTACCTCATGCATGGACCTTGCATACACTCAGGTACAACCGAGACGACCATGGAGGATCCAAGGACCAAGGCCAAGCATGGAAGAGGAGAAGGAAGAAGAAGCCGGAGCAAGCGGTACTACCGCCCAGGCCAGCCAGTACTACCGCTTATCATCACAAGCGGCACTACCGCTCTACATCCGCTCCACTTCCATAAAGTCCGACAAACTTGAGATCGAGCAGCGTCAGGCGGTACTACCGCCACCAAGCGGTACTACCACTGAAGCCCCTCAAGCGGTACTACCGCCAAAGAACAGTACTACCGCCTGTCTGCACAAGACAAAGTGTATTGGGCCGAGCCTGTGTACCTTCGCCCTCACTTACCCCTTCGTGGCTTAGCACTATATATACTCCTCCACCTCCTCCTAGTTAGGGTTAGCGTTGATTTAGCTCATTAGATAGAGCTTCATCATCCATACCGGATCTACTCCACGAGAGACCTGCAGCCCCTCTTGGAAAAGATCCACCTTGGATTCAAGACCTCCCTTTGCGGAGAAGACCATCATCAAGACCTCCTCACGGAGAAGAACGGCTACCGTTTGTATCGTCCTTTGTTGACCTTGAATCATGTATCTCCCTTTGTGTTCTTTGATCTAGCATTTGTGTGACCGATTCCTTGTTGGTTGAGTGTTTTCCCTCGTAACTCCCCGTGATTTCCTCGTGTTCTTCCGCTCGTTCTTCGTGATTCCCCCGTAGGATCCGCTCCAACGTGAAAGATCGTCCACGTAGGGTTCCGCCCTACATCATTCTTACTCAAGGCATGCAAAGGGGCGGCAATTCTACTAAAGTTTTTCACAAATCGACGATAAAAACCCGCAAGACCAAGGAAGCTACGCACTTGTTGCAAATTGGTGGGTTGGGGCCAAGTTTTAATTGCTTGAATTTTAGATTCATCAACATGGACACCCTTTGAGGATACAACAAAACCCAAGAAAACCACTTTGTCAACGCCAAATGTGCATTTTTTCATGTTTGCATAAAGACTTTCCTTGCGAAGAGTTTGCAAAACAGCCCTAACATGATCAAGATGTTCTTTCATGGTTTTGCTAAACACAAGAATATCGTCGAAGTAAACCACAACAAAGACTCCAATATAAGGGCGAAGCACATGATGCATAAGACGCACGAAAGTACCGGTGATAGAGGCAAAGGTGTCCCGTCTTTCGATGAGATGTGGTTTTCGCTTGGGAGGAAGTCGACTTTGACGATCCGACTACGAACGTGCGAGGACGTCGCGCCTTAGCAATCGCTAAACCAACTCCGAGAGGTTATTGACCACGCCGAGCACGATCAACGACCACGAGGGTCTGCTTCCTGCGAGCAAACGAAGAACAAGCAAGACACCGAGATTGCAATCTGGATATTGCGAATATAAGATGAAAGCTTTATTGATCAAGGTGGGGTTACTGGACGCCTTTGTGCAGTCGTTGAACACAAACGAAATGCGCGAAGTTGCAGCTATGGCGAACTTTTAACCTAAACAAAACCCCAGGTCTAAACGGTGCCCTAAGGGCTGTATATATGGAGGAAGAGGGGGAATTTCGTGGCCCTTGGTGGAGGGTCCAAATCAACCCTAACTCTTGTTTCCCCACACATACGGACTCTAAAACAGCCTATACTTAAGTATTTCGAAATTACATGGGCCTGGCCCAATAATAAGGTGACGCAGCACCTAGAATAGCCTATGGACGAATATTATGAAGTGGCATCTTGTATATTTCGTCCAAGGCCTCATGCACTCATTAGGGTGGCTTCAAAGTCCTGGAATCATCACTTGTAACTCCGTTCTTGTTCCCCTTGCGCATGCCAACATCTCCATGCTTGAACTTGCTCCAAGGTTCATCTTTCTTGTCCATGGTAGGCCCTTCATTTGTAAGCAAAACAAATGTATCCAATTTAGGCAGCATCATATTCTCATGAACATTGGAATCGTTACCAAGAAACGAAAGTACCTGATAATTCAATTGGCGTGCGCGAGCTCTAGTAATTGCTCCAGTATGTATAGCAGCAGGGGTTGTGGGTGTAACAATGGTATTGATGTCCTCATCAACCGGGAGCCTCCGATAGACCCATAGGCATCACTAACCACTCATACAAGCCAAATTTGGTTTTGAAAGCAGTTTTCCATTCGTCACCCTCTTGTATGCGAATTTGATAATAGCCACTTTTAAGATCAATATTTGAGAAAAAGTTGGCTCCACTAAGTTCATCAATAATATCATCTAAGCGAGGAATGGGATGCCTATAGCGAACGGTAATAGCATTTATAGGTCTACAATCGGAACACAAGCGGAAACTTCCATCGGGTTTAGGCACAAGTATAACCGGAACGGCACAAGGGCTTAAGCTTTCACGTACATGACCGTTGTCGATTAGTTGTTGTACTTGCCTTTGAATCTCCTTGGTTTCTTCGGGATTCACTCGGTATGGAGCTTTGTTTGGTAGAGGCGCTCCGGGGATGAGGTCGATTCGATGTTCAATGCCTCGAAGAGGAGGTAGACCCGGAGGTAGCTCATCGGGTAAAATATCTTGGAATTCCTGCAAAAGAGATTGAAACACTAAAGGTAGCTCATGAGATGTGTTAGTTGTTGGCTCTCCATCCTTGCACACAAGGACAAAGTGCATCACACTAGATGGGTTCTCACACACTTCTCTCATCTCACTTTTGGTGGCAAATAGGATGAGGTTTTTCTCTCTAGGCGTAGAGGCGCTCAAGTTTGGCTTGTGGCTCTCACTCACTTTTGGGTGGATCACTTTCTCTCTCTTTTTTTTTCCATGATTGGTGGCTTGTTTGTCGGCTAACACTTGATTAGGAGACATAGGTCGTAGCACATATTCCTTCCCTTTCATCTTGAAGCTATAGTGATTGCTACGCCCGTTGTGGAAGACACCACGGTCGAATTGCCATGGTCGACCAAGAAGGAGGTGGCAAACGGTCATTGGGACCACATCACACTCCAAAGTGTCCTCATATGCACCGATTTTGAAGGAGACTTGGACCGTATGCTCGACTCGTATAGTGCCGGAGTCACTTAGCCGTCGAACCTTGTATGGATGCGGGTGCTTCCTCTTGACCAATTGAAGCTTGGAGCATAGTTCTTCACTTGCCAAGTTGTGGCAACTACCTCCGTCGATGATGACCTTGATGGATCTCCCATTGATGCCGACCTTTGTGTGGAAGACGTGGCATCTTTGGTCGTCTTCTTGCTGATGTTGAAGAGTCAAGACCTTGGAGACCACGAGAGCGGGGCTCGAATCCTCATCACAAAAGACTTGATGATCTTCATCTTCGTTCACTCGCCGGTGCATGGCCACTTGCTCAAGAGCTTCGATCTCCTCTTCACTCATGGAGTCATAGGTGCCATCGTCGTTGAGGATCATGGTGCGCTTGTTGGTGCATTCATATGACTTGTGGCCTCGGCCGCCGCAAGTGAAACACTTGAAGGAGCTTGTCTTTACGGTTTCATCGTTTGGAGTAGATGATGAAACCCGCGGCTTGAAGTTGCTTGTAGTAGGAGGAAGACGATTTGAACTTGCCGAAGTTTTCTTGTAAGTTGACTTGTCGTCGTTGCTTGTAGAAGGTTTGGTTGATGTAGATGTTGGATGGGTTGTTGAAGATTGGTTGTTGGAGAAGCCGTACGTCTTGGACGAGTACTTTGCGTACTTGAAGTCATTTTGCACTTGACGTTCCGCCTTTGTAGCTTGATGCACGAGCTCAATGAGAGTGGAGTAGGGTTGGAAGTCGGCGATCTTCTTGATGGGATGATTGAGTCGATTCAAGAAACGTGCCATTGTTTGCTCATCATCTTCCTTCACATTGTGATACGGGGCTAACCCGGTGTAGGCCGATCTTTCACGTTTGGTGATGCGGAGCATCCCACGTTCATCACCATGTACACTCCGACTACTCTCCAAGCCCCAAGGATACATGAGATGAGACATCGACTATTCGCCATTGGACACAAGGTGAACCCGTTCCTAAATGCTTCCCCTTTCCATTCGTGTGAGACATGGTTGCTACCTAAAGCGAGGATTCTATGCATGCCTAGGTACCAAGGAGACCCTCTCGGAGATGCTCGGAATGATGGACAAGTCCCCAAGTACAAGGATGAAGGAACACGACGAGAGGAACCGGAGAAAGTCTGCAGAGCCCGGACATCCGGCGTCGGCCGGACATCCGCCCTTCCATAAGCCGGACATCCGCCCCAGCCGGACATCCGCGCCCATCACAATAGTCAAAAACTACAGGGCCCGGACATCCGGCCCCCAGGCCCCGGACATCCGGCCTCCCACGAAGCCCCGGATATACGGCCCCTCGTCCGGAAATCCGGCGCCCCGCTCCCGAATCGACAGAAGTCTACCCCGCCAGCCCGGACATCCGCCCCTAGCCCGACATCCGGCGTCTCGAAAGCCGGACATCCGCCCGACGCCTTGGACATCCGGCCTCCCCTGCCTGCGTGCAGTCCATCCGGGCCGAGGCCTTTGTACCCCTTCGCCCCCTAGACTATATATACTCCATCCCCTTCCTCTTTCTAGGTTAGCGTTGATTTAGCTCATTAGATAGAGCTTCGCTCATCCATACCGGATCTACTCCACGAGAGAGACCGCGGCCCCTCTTCGGAGAAGATCCACCTTGGATTCAAGACCTCCCTTTGCGGAGAAGACCATCATCAAGACCTCCTCACGGAGAAGAACGGCTACCGTTTGTATCGTCCTTTGTTGACCTTGAATCATGTATCTCCCTTTGTGTTCATCGATCTAGCACTTGTGTGATTGATCTCTTGTCGGTTGAGTGAATTCTCTCTCGTTTTCCCGTGTTTTCTCTCTTGTTCTTCCGCGTGTTCTTCGTGATTCCCCGTAGGATCCGCTCCAACGTGAAAGATCATCCACGTAGGGTTCCGCCCTACATCATCTATGGTATCATGAGCCACGTTGATCACGTTTTTGGAGCCCCTACCCCGTGTTTTCTAGCTTGATTTTGTTGATTTCGTCCTAAATCCGAAAATCCCCACCAAAAATAGCCCTAATTTTTTTTGTAATTTGTTAGTTTTGATGATGTTTTGTTGATATGATCCATGGATTTGCTTGGTTTCGAGTGGATCTAGCATTTCCCCATGATAGAGGCAAAGGTGTCCCGTCTTTCAATGAGATGTTGGTTTTCGCTTTGGAGGAAGTCGACTTTGACGATCCGACTACGAACGTGCGAGGACGTCGCGCCTTAGCAATCGCTAAACCAACTCCGAGAGGTTATTGACCACGCCGAGCACGATCAACGACCACGAGGGTCTGCTTCCTGCGAGCAAGCGAAGAACAAGCAAGAAACTGAGATTGCAATCTGGATATTGCGAATATAAGATGAAAGCTTTATTGATCAAGGTGGGGTTACTGTGGCGCCTTTGTGCAGTCGTTGAACACAAACGAAACGCCAAGTTGCAGCTATGGCGAACTTTTAATCTAAACAAAACCCAAGGTCTAAACGGTGCCCTAAGGGCTGTATATATGGAGGAAGAGGGGGAATTTCGTGGCCCTTGGTGGAGGGTCCAAATCAACCCTAACTCTTGTTTCCCCACACATACGGACTCTAAAACAGCCTATACTTAAGTATTTCGAAATTACATGGGCCTGGCCCACTAATAAGGTGACGAGCACCTAGAATAGCCTCGGGGCGACATTTATGAAGTAGCATCTTGTATATTTCGTCCAAGGCTTCATGCATCCATTATGGTGGCTTCAAAGTCCTGAAATCATCACTTGTAACTCCGTTCTTGTTCCCCTTAGCATGGCATTATCTCCATGCTTGTTCTTGCTCAATGTCCATCCTTCTCCAAGCTAGGGCCTTCATTTGTAAGCAAAACCAATGTATCCAATTTAGGCAGTATCATATTCTCATGAACATTAGAATCATTACCAAGAAACGAAAGTACGATAATTTAATTGGCGTCTTGCGAGCTCTAGTAATTGGTCCAAGATATGTAGCAAGAGGGGGCTGTGGGTGTAACAATGGTATTGATGTCCTCATCATCCTCCCTTCTTGAAATGAAGTCGTCCTCGACGGAAGCTCATATTCCTCACCCAAATAAGGCTTCAAATCTGCAATGTTAAAAGTGGGACTAACCCTAAAATCTGCAGGCAGCTCAAGTTTATATGCATTATCATTTATTTTCTCTAACACCTTAAATGGACCATCAAGACGTGGCATTAGCTTTGATTTGCAAATTAGGAAACCTATCCTTACGCAAATGTAACCAAACAAGATCTCCAGTGCAAAGACAACATGTTTTCTACCCTTATCTCCGAAGAAGTTTATATTTAGCATTCATACGCTCAATGTTTTCCTTAGTTATCTCATGCATTTTTAAAATCAATTCAGCACGTTCTTTAGCATCAAAATTAACCTTCTCCGAAGATGGAAGAGGCAACAAATCAATAGGTGCACGAGGTAGGAAGCCATACACAATTTCAAAAGGGCACATCTTAGTAGTAGAATGCAATGAGCGATTATAAGCAAATTCAATATGAGGCAAGCATTCTTCCCACATTTTCTTATTATTCTTCAAAACAGCCCTAAGCATAGTAGACAATGTCCTATTGACTACTTCAGTTTATCCATCGGTTTGGGGTGACAAGTAGTACTAAAAGCAGTTTAGTCCCCAACTTAGCCCATAAACATCTCCAAAAGTGGCTAAGAAATTTAGTATCACGATCTGAAACAATAGTATTTGGCACACCATGCAAGCGAATAATTTCACGAAAGAACAAATCAGCAACATTAACAAAGATCATCGCTTTTATGACATGGTATAAAGTGTGCCATTTTCGAGAATCTATCCACGACAACAAATATGCTATCCTCCCTTCTTTGTTCGAGGTAAACCTAAAACAAAGTCCATAGATATATCCTCCCAAGGAACACTAGGCACAGCAAAGGCATATATAAACCATGAGGATTGAGTCGTGACTTAGCTTTTTGACATGTAGTGCAGCGAGCAACAAAGCGCTCAACATCCGTCTCATCTTTGGCCAAAAGAAATGTGTAGCAAGTATATCCTCCGTCTTCTTCACGCCAAAGTGTCCCATTAATCCTCCTCCATGCGCCTCCTGCAACAACAAAAGACGAACAGAGCTAGCAGGAATGCATAGCTTGTTAGCACGAACACAAAACCATCATTAATAACGAACTTGTTCCATGTTCTTCCCTCTTTACAATTCTGCATTACATCTTTAAAATCAGCATCATGCACATATTGATCTTTGATGGTCTCCAAACCAAATATTTTGAAGTCAAGTTGTGAAAGCATAGTATATCGACGAGACAAGGCATCAGCAATAACATTTTCTTTACCCTTCTTGTGTTTAATGACATAAGGGAAAGTCTCAATGAATTCAACCCATTTAGCATGTCTACGATTCAGTTTAGCTTGACTTTTAATATGTTTCAAAGATTCATGATCGAATGTATAACAAATTCTTTGGGCCATAAATAATGTTGCCATGTCTCTAAAGTCCTAACAAGAGCATATAATTCTTTGTCATAAGTAGAATAGTTCAGACTAGGCCCACTCAATTTTTCAGAAAAGTATGCAACAGGTTTGCCATCTTGTAATAACACACCTCCTAATCCAATTCCACTAGCATCACATTCAAGCTCAAAAGTCTTATTAAAGTCAGGAAGTTGGAGTAAAGGAGCATGTGTTAACTTATCTTTCAATACCGTGAAGGCTTCTTCCTGTGCGGTATCCCAAACAAAAGGCACATCCTTCTTTGTAAGCTCATTGAGAGGTGCAGCAATGGTGCTAAAGTCTCTCACAAAACGCCTATAGAAACCAGCGAGTCCAAGAAAACTCCTCACTTGTGTGACCGTTTTGGGCTGCGGCCAACTCTCAATAGCTTCAATCTTGGCTTTATCAACTTCAATTCCCTGTGGAGTAACAACATAGCCAAGAAAAGATACTCGGTCGGTGCAAAAGGTGCACTTCCCAAGGTGATGTAGGGCGGAACCCTACGTGGACGATCTTTCACGTTGGAGCGGATCCTACGGGGAATCACGAAGAACACGCGGAAGAACACGAGGAAATCACGGGGAGGAACGAGGGGAAAACACTCAACCAACAAGGAATCGGTCACACAAATGCTAGATCAATGAACACAAAGGGAGATACATGATTCAAGGTCAACAAAGGACGATACAAACGGTAGCCGTTCTTCTCCGAGAGGAGGTCTTGATGGGGTCCACCCTAGAAGGGGGTCTTGAATCCGCTTGGGGGATCTTCTCCGAAGAGGTCCTGAGCTCCGAGGAGAAGTAGCCAAGTGGATGAGCAAAGGCTCTCACACAAACATGAGCTAAACCTAAGCTAACCCTAGAAAGGAAGTGGAGGTGGTCTATTTATAGTCTAAGCCACGAAGGGGTAAGTGGGAGAGGGATACAAGGCCAAGGCCCAGCAGTGCTGCTGAGAGCAGGCGGTAGTACTGGGCTCATGGCGGTAGTACCGCTGAGCGGTAGTACCGCTTGGAGGGGCGGTAGTACCGCTTGAGCGGTAGTACCGCTTGGAGGGGCGGTAGTACCGCTTGGGTGGCCTTAGCGGTAGTACCGCTTGGAGTGGGCGGTAGTACCGCTCGTTCTGAGCTGCCAGTTCTCTTCCTCCTTCTTCTTCCATGCTTGGCCTTGGTCCTTGGATCCTCCATGGTCGTCTCGGTTGTACCCGAGTGTATGCAAGGTCCGGCATGAGGTAGTAGCCATGTCTCACATGTGGAAAGTGACGGTTCAAGAGGAGTGAGTTCACCTTGGGTCCAATGGCGCATAGTCGAGGTATCATCTTATGTATCCTTGGGGCTTGGAGAGTGGTTGGAGTGTACATGGGGATGAGCGTGGTATGCTCGCATCATCTCCCTCCCTTGGGAAAGATCCGACCTCGGATCGTGATCCTCATCACCATGGAAGCGGTTGTCGAGACGGACTTGTAGTTGGACAAAGTTGAAGACATGGCGCAATCCAAGTAGTCCAAGGTGTCACGGAGTGATAGACATGCAAAAGAGCAAACACAAGAAACACTCGGAAATACAATGGTTAGCGCACCCAAAGTGTCCATCATGTAAGAATGAGTCCGTGCGGCAAGATTGGTCGTGACAAAACGCATGAAGCTTATCAAGATGATCTAGAATGAGATGCAAAGCATTCATGGGAACAAATGCAATCATTGTGCACTCAATTGTGTTATGAGTATGAGCAATGCAACCACGGTGCAATATGATGTCATAAAGGGATGGTGCATCAAAAGCATGAACATAGCAATGGATGCTCGATATGTGAATGTCATCATGCAATTGATGGTAGGCAATGTGATCATTATGTATGAATATGCCATCAAGAAAGATCACAACAAATTTGCTAAGGAAGTGAACAAGCTCAAATATCATGGATGACATGGGAATACAAGATGCAACAAGGCAATCACAATGTGTGTCAATCCATGCATAAGACGCAAATTTGTGGTGAGTGTGATATGTCCATCGAGCATGAGTATGAGCACAATCAACAAATATGGAGGTGTTGGTATACCAATGCTCGATGTTGTGGCAAGAGTGGAAAACCGAAGGTGCATCCAATAAGTCGAAGCTCCTCAATGTGAAGGTCCAAAGAGCCAATCTCCAATGTTGCTCCTCCATCCAATAGATGTAGCATGTAGGCAACAAGAAAGAAACAACAATGAAAGAGTGACCCATCAATATGCGTGTTTGAGGATGGCTCAAAGGGAAGGAGGTCACCTTTAGGAGGATGTCGAAAATTTTGGTGTCGCACATCGTATGCCTTCGCATGACCAAGTTGTCGCATAACGCCATCGCCTTGTGAAACCTCCAAAATGAAAGAACATGACAAACACTCGGAAAAACAAATGAGGTTAGCGGAAATGCAAAACCTATCATTCGAGTGGTAAGATACCCAACAAGTGTATGCATCATGCTCATCATAAGAAACTACAAGGAGCGTTTCATAGTATGGAGGCATATGATGCAAGAACAACCAAATGCAATAGGCGCAATCAAACAAGCATGCATCACATGTAATATGTCAAAGTCTCCAAGATCAATAAGCAGAGTATGGTTGCACTCAATACAAGTGGATATGAAAGAGGCAACTAATGGACACAAGAGACAATGATCAAGATATATCATGTGAGAGGCATGAGCATATATGTCATCAACCCAAGAAAGCAAGTGATAGTGGAACATGGGTGATGCAACATAGCAAGCAATCATAGCGATCAAGTCAAGCAATCTAGTAGTGCGAAGATGCAACATACTAGAAGGAATCATGGCAAGCATGTCATGTGTGCAAATAGTGGGCATGAGTAAATCACATGACGTAGCACAAACATGACAAACAAGATATGAGGACATTAGCATGAATGTCTTGGCGAGGAGCCATATGTAAATAGCAATGGATCATCATGACTCTCCCAACACAACAAGCATCAATAGCATGGGGCACATGATAAACATGGCAAAAGCAACAAGGATCTCCAACAAGCATGCAAATACACATAGGAGTAACGTAATGGTGAATCATGGGTATATGCAAGCAAGGGTCACAATTGCATGGCAAAGGCATAGAAGCAAGCATAACATGCAAAGTGAACACGATAGAATGGGCATAAGGTAACAAGTGGTAAATAGCCCAAAGCCGTGTGAGAGCCAAGTAGAAGAGATGCGCGTAGTCCTTGCGCAAAAGGAATGGTGGGAATGAAAGTCCACGTGATCCCAAGTCATCGTTGCTCTCAAGAGCTCGTTTAACAACTCATGGGATTGAGATGTTGACGAGTGTATGTGGGTACCTACACAAAACAAAGACAAAGAGAAAATTGTGTGTGCGTGGTAGATGTACACATCATCCATCATGATGCGCACGTGCATGTGTTGGTTAGCACAAAATATCCAATGCTCGAATAAATGAGATGCGTGATATAGAAACATGTCATCCATCATGATAGGTTTGTTATTATGTATAGCATAATGGAGACTCAAATTGTGTAATGCATCATGAGCAATATCTAGAGCATTGTTATTCATGGAATGCATATGGTGCAGCAATTATGGGAATCATGCAAAGGATGGGATGAATCAAAATCTCCAAACATGTATGAGGAAACTATGGGGGTCTCCTCATGAGCATTAATGGAAACATCACCTGGAGAATATTGACAACATCCAAGACAATGCATATTTGGAACAATGTAATCATGGTATGACATAGTAGATGAATTGCGCAAATCATGTAAAGGAAGCATGGCAATATCATCACAAGAGAAGCAAAAGCCAATAACCATGGGCTTGTCATCTATGCCATATGTGCAAATTGGGTTTATTTTAATGGCATATGCATAGTCACTATGAAGAGATTGCAAATAAGACATATGATTGATCTCATGCATAGCATATGACAAGTCAAGCGGATTATCAAACATGATGTGACCAATAGAATTTACACATGATATCCTATGAAGCATAGCATCACAACTAGGCAACTCAACATGCTCATCATCATATTCATCGTAAATAGGTAAGTCAAGGCATGAAGAAGTTTCACTAGCATGAAGCATGGTAATAGGTGGGTCAACATCATGCAAGCAATCAATCTCAAGAATGTCCACTAGTGGGACTAGAGAAGCACCATCACCTATGTTACCTTTGGAGCGTCGCTCATGTGTTGTAGGTGAGGTGTTGAAGATTGTCTCGTTGTCACGTTCATCTTGATGGAACCATGTGGGGGGTTCATCATCATCCACCATGGCCATCGCTGCCTCTAATGTAGGGATGGACTCACGAGGATAGGCATGTCGTCATGTAGGAGACCTAGCACCAAAGAAGAAAACACACTAGGAGTAGAGGTTAAGTCGTTAGAAATCATAGTGGCCTCATGTGCCGTGTCAACTACCTCACTCACTAAGTGTTGTGGCTCACTCACTCCCTCAAGGATGCTCTCACTCGTATGGTGGGTGGAGTCACTCAAATGGCGCTCAATCTCACATAGGATGTGTGGCATGCTCTCATGTGTGGGGCTAGTGGTGGTCACACTCATCCTCTCACAGGAAATGCTCTCAATGTCACGTATGGTGGAGTCACTCATCTCTCTCATGGGGTGGTGGCTCTCCTCACATGACAAATGGGGTAGCTCAACATGTGTGGGTGTCGGAGAGGTGTAGGTGCAAATGTCTCCATGCGCGGTCGCGTAGCTTGACTCGGAGTATGAGTCCAATGTGGGCGTCGTCTTCATGTTGTTGAAGAGGTTCGGCGCTCGTCGCCGTGGTCGAAGGGATGGCCCTTGCTCGACCGCCTTGTCACCGTCTTGGTGTTGGAGGCCCATATGATGTGGCACCTCATAGCTCGTCTCCATGACCGAAGGGAGTTTCCCATGCTCGCCATCTTCCTTGAGGGCTTCCAAGATGGAAGTGTCGCCCTCGCTTCGTGGGTGGTCGCCTTGGACTTGATGAAGTCGATGTAGGCGTACACGGGAAGTAGGCGAAGATGCCGTACGTCCAAAGGCGAAGATGCCTTGAGAACACTTGGCGAAGATGCCGAAGTGGTAGATGTAGCCGTAGCGCCGTCTTGGTGGTGGTCGTCTCGCGGTCTTCTCTTGTGCTTATGAAGCTTCGACTTGGCATGAAGTAGGGCTTGTTGGGACTCGTGCATTTGCACTTGTGGAGCATCTTCATGATGATGATGTCGTTGTCGTGCTTGAGCTCGTAGTAGATGTCGTTCGTCGTCGTCGTGCACATGATGCTTGGAGGTAACTTGTCCTTCATGACGATGTTGATCACGAACGTGATGGTGGTCGCCATGTAGATGTGGACGAGGACGATTTGCACTTGCATCTTTTTCGCGCTTCGAAGACTTGTGGCTTGAATGTCGCCGCCTTGAAGATGACGAAGGGGAAGAAGACTTGATCAAGGCCCGAATCTCCTCCATCCTTGCATCTTGCTCCTCTTTATGTGAGGCAAGCTTCTTGTCGAAGTAGTCCCTTCTCCTTGCTTCAGAGTGATGAATGTTGATGGAGATGTTCTCGATGCGCTCTTGCAATCTTGCTTGTGTGCCTTGCACTTGTCGTTGTAGATCGAAGAGAGACGCTTTGGTGATGTAGTTGTTCACGCCGTCGTTGTTGTCGAAGACCGGAGATGAAATGCCTTGCCTATCCATCACAAGACTCGAGCAAATATGAGTGGGAGAAAGAGAAGAACTTATACCAATGTACCTTGACCGATGTTGACAATGAATCAAGTTCACTCAAATGCGGACAATGAAATAGCACTATTGGTACCAATCCTTGTCGGTTCTCACACCTACACAAGTAAAGCTTATCGAGGAGCTCGGTGAGAATAGTGGCACAAAAATTTAATGCAAAATGTTAGCAAGAGTCAATAATGTTGAAAGAGATTCACAAATTCGCAAGTGAAACAAATGGACCAATAGCAAAGAATGGCACACGGAAACACACACGCGAATAGATAAATGGGGTCGTGCAACCAAGGAATGAGCACAAAATGTGGAATCCACGGAAAACGCTCGTGTTGCACAACTCAAGAGAGACGCTAGCACGATTGCTCAATAGGCGGATACGACACTTGTGCACAACCTATAAGATGCAAAATGGATAAACTTCTATCCCAAGTATGCTATGTATGTATAGTTCCCGGTGTTTCTCTCAAGATGATCCAAGATGATCGGATATGATAATTTTATATGCAATGTGGTATGATGCTATGGCACTTGCTTACAAGCTTCTTTGCTCTCTTTCTTTGCTTAAAAGCTTTATTTCTTTTTTTTTTCTCTATGGCCACTTTGCACAATGCACAAACCAAGATAGCAATTGTGTGTATGCGGGAACAAACTTGAGACACAATGGGTGATATGATACCAATATGATATGGTATGGTATGTAATGGAAGGTATGATCACTAATGTGCACAAGTAACGTTGCCGGCAATACTCAAATGGCTAGTCTCGATAGGCAAATAACGCAAAATGGGCTAGGGGTTATCAATGCAATTTGCAAGGGGAATATACAATGGTGGGATACCACGATACCAATATGATATAGAGGTTACCGTCCGGTGATGATGAGTAGCGGTGTTCTTGATGTGGATACCAAGATGATGGAGACGCGTCCCTAAGTAGCCGAAACACCTTAGGAAACGGAAAAACCGCGAACTCAAAATCTCAACGTCAAATGTCAAAATGGTGGTAGCGGGAACGCGGTGGTGGTTTGCACTTCGCAATGCGGAAGTGGAATGATGGGCTATACACGTGTCGGAGTTGAAGTTGCCGTCCCTAAGTAGCCGAAACACCTTAGGAGACACATGCCACAACTCGAAAAAGCTCAATCAACAATTGGGTTAAGTTGGGTTGTCGGAAGTGTATGGTGGGCAAGGTTATGTGGAAGTGGTGGTGGTGGTTGATGAAGAAGCAATCGTCCCTAAGTAGCCGAAACACCTTAGGAGACTCGAATCACTACTCAAGCAACCACTAATGCTATGGGGAACAAATTGGTTAGGTTGCGGAAGTCGGTGGTGGTTATGCGGAGGATGTGGCGGAAGCCCTAGGCAAAGATGCCAAAGTTCACAAAATTTGATGGAGTCAAATGGTGATGGTAGTATTTTTATGGGAAGGGGGATGTCAATAGCTTCAAAACGAGCTAAAGAACGTCAAAATCGGACTCCGGATGAATTAGTTATGGCCGAAACGGTGAAAGTCGGAAGGCTGAAACTGGCTAGGGCGGTAGTACCGCTCGGGAGGGCGGTAGTACCGCTCGTAAGCGGTAGTACCGCTTGGAACGGGCGGTAGTACCGCTCGTGTCGGGTTTTTTTGACTATTTGGGCTGAACGGGGGCTGGCGGAAGTGCCGTGCTCAGCGGTAGTACCGCTAGGAGGGCGGTAGTACCGCTCTAAGCGGTAGTACCGCTAGGAGGGCGGTAGTACCGCTCGTGTCGGGATTTTCCCGATTGTTCGAACGGTTGCGCGATTTTGGGGCGGAAATGGATGATTTCGGGGTCAAAATTGGAGAGATTTCGTGGATGGGAAGTGGGGAAACTTGGGGAAATGCTAGATCCACTCGAAACCAAGCAAATCCATGGATAAAAATCAACAAAACTTCATCAAAACTAACAAATCACAAAAAATTTTGGGGCTATTTTTGGTGGGGATTTTCGGATTTAGGACGAAATCAACAAAATCAAGCTAGAAAAAGAGGGGTAGGGGCTCCAATAACGTGATCAACGTGGCTCATGATACCATAGATGATGTAGGGCGGAACCCTACGTGGACGATCTTTCACGTTGGAGCGGATCCTACGGGAAATCACGAAGAACACGCGGAAGAACACGAGGAAATCACGGGGAGGAACGAGGGGAAAACACTCAACCAACAAGGAATCGGTCACACAAATGCTAGATCAATGAACACAAAGGGAGATACATGATTCAAGGTCAACAAAGGACGATACAAGCGGTAGCCGTTCTTCTCCGAGAGGAGGTCTTGATGGGGTCCACCCTAGAAGGGGTCTTGAATCCGCTTGGGGATCTTCTCCAAAGAGGTCCCGAGCTCCGAGGAGAAGTAGCCAAGTGGATGAGCAAAGGCTCTCACACAAACATGAGCTAAACCTAAGCTAACCCTAGAAAGGAAGTGGAGGTGGTCTATTTATAGTCTAAGCCACGAAGGGGTAAGTGGGAGAGGATACAAGGCCAAAGGCCAGCAGCTGCAAGACAGGCGGGCGGTAGTACTGGCTCATGGCGGTAGTACCGCTTGAGCGATAGTACTGCTTGGAGGGGCGGTAGTACGCTTGAGCGGTAGTACCGCTTGGAGGGGATAGTACCGCTTGGGTGCCTTAGCGGTAGTACCGCTTGGGTGGGCGATAGTACCGCTGCTCTGAGCGCCTGTGTTCTCTTCCTCCTTCTCTTCCATGCTTGGCCTTGGTCCTTGGATCCTCCATGGTCGTCTCGGTTGTACCCGAGTGTATGCAAGGTCCGGGCATGAGGTAGTAGCCATGTCTCACATGTGGAAAGTGACGGTTCAAGAGGAGTGAGTTCACCTTGGGTCCAATGGCGCATAGTCGAGGTATCATCTTATGTATCCTTGGGGCTTGGAGAGTGGTTGGAGTGTACATGGGGATGAACGTGGTATGCTCCGCATCACAAGGTTACCAAACAAACGTGCATCACGTAGAGCATTAAAAACAGCACGTAAATGTTCCAAATGTTCTTCCAAAGATTTGCTATAAATCAGTATATCATCAAAGTAAACTACCACAAATCGTCCAATGAAAGCACGTAAAACTTCGTTCATTAATCTCATGAAAGTACTAGGTGCATTAGTTAACCCAAAAGGCATGACTAACCACTCATATAATCCAAACTTAGTTTTAAATGCTGTTTTCCATTCATCTCCCAATTTCATACGAATTTGATGGTATCCACTCATAAATCAACTTTGGAGAATATTGTAGAGCCACTCAATTCATCAAGCATATCATCTAGCCTAGGAATAGGATGACGATAACGAATAGTAATATTATTAATGCCTCTACAATCAACACACATACGCCGACGTACCATCCTTTTTAGGCACTAGTATAATAGGAACAGCACAAGGACTAAGAGATTCGCGTATATAACCTTTGTCGAGCAGCTCCTGTACTTGACGATAATCTCCTTCGTCTCCTCCGGATTGGTGCGGTATGGTGCGCGGTTGGGTAGCGATGCACCGGAATTAAGTCAATTTGATGCTCAATCCCTCGAATAGGTGGTAATCCGGTGGCACGTCTTGTGGGAAGACGTCGGCGAACTCCCGCAAAATGTTAGTGACAGCGGGGGGCAAAGAGGAAGGCACGTCCTCGAATGAAAATAATGCCTCTTTGCACACAAAAGCATAGCAAACAGATTTGCTAGAATCTAGCTCATCAATATCAGATTTGGTGGCAAATAAACATGCACTTTTCAGTTTAATTTCAGAAGCAACATTAGATGGTTTATTATTAGGCTTCATTTGTTGCTCAAATTCTTTTGCCACAATCTGATTTTCACTCTTATTTTCTCCTGTTTTGCTTTATTAGCTCTATTAATATCATCTTTCAAAATGGAATCAGGAGTCATAGGAAGCAAAGTAATATTTTTATCCTTGTGAACAAGAGTATACTGATTGTTTCTACCATGGTGTACAGAATTTTTATCAAATTGCCATGGTCTACCAAGTAATAAGGAACATGCTTGCATAGGTACCACATCACAATCAACATAATCAGCATATGTAGAGATACTAAAATGCACACGAACAGTCGTGTTACCTTAACCTTGCCGCTGTTGTTGAACCATAGGATGTAGTAAGGATGTGGATGTGGTCTTGTGGTGAGAGAAAGCTTCTCCACCATATCCATGCTAGCCAAGTTGTTGCAGCTCCCTCCATCTATGATGGCGCTGAATAGAACGTTCCTTCACAACTCCCTTTGTATGGAACAAGTTATGCCTCTGATTTTGCTCAGCTTGTGTAACCTGCACACTCAAAACACGTTGAGCAACTAAACATTCATACCTGTCGGCATCTTGACAGCCATGTATTGCGTCTCAAAATCAGAATCATCTCCACCGTGTTCTTCATGTGTAATAAGAGCCAAAGTCTCTTCATCATAGTCACTAGCGACTCATACCCACCATCCTCGTAGCAATCATCACACGCTGAGATTGGCATTCTCTCAAAAATGTCCTCTTCCCTTACAACGACGACAAATAATATCACTTGTGTGCCTGTTGACGCCATGGAAGAAGAAGAGCTCTGTAGGCCCAGCAGTGTACTCTTGGCGAGATAGTGGTGGTTGTGCACCTTTCTTGTATCACGGTTGGAGGTGGCAGCCGACGGAGATGCCGTGTAGTAGAACGTGTGGAAGTAGATGATGCACGTGGTGTCCATGATGAAGGTCGACCTGCGAGAAAAGTTAGTCCGCGCCAAGGCACATCGATCCTGCACTTCACGTTCAGCTTTACAAGCAAGATGGAATAATCGAGTGATATTATTATAATCCTTGTAGTCTAGAATGGTCTGAATCTCTCTATTTAATCCACCCGAAAACGTGCAAGCATAGCTTCATTCTCCTCAACAATACCACATCTAATCAAGCCAGTTTGTAATTCCCGATAATATTCTTCTACGAATTTTTCCTTGTCTTAAGCGCTGCAATTTTGAAGTAATTCACGCTGATAATATGGTGGAACCCAACGAGTACGCATAGCAGTTTTCAAAGCAGCCCAAGTAGCTGGAACAGGATATAATCTACAATGTTCGACCACCAAACACATGCAAAGCTAGTGAAAGCACAAACAGCAGCAGAACACGTCTCTCCTCGGGATATTGTAAACATGTAAATCGTTGTTCAGTTTCTAACTCCCAAGTAAGATATATATCAGGAACATATCTACCCTCAAATGGTGGAATATTCAATTTCAGTTTAGGGAGATGGTCATGATCTCGTACTGAAGAGGAGCCCAACATTGCCATTATTTGCATGTGGGCGACCTGGTGGTTGTGGTGCTGGTGGTTGCACGTAGTTCGATGTTGATCAACTTCATCCTCGTAAGCTCGCACATAATCATCCTCCCCGTCGCAGCGGCAGGAGCCACGAAGTATCAACAAAGCAGCACCAAAGCAGCTTGGCCAGTGAAGAGGGACACGGAAGCTCGGCGGAGGGCTGTTTCGCGATGTGGAGGTAGTCCATGTTGTTGTAGTAGAGGTGCGTTAGGTGCAGCCGGTGGTGGTGGTGGTAGACGCAGCGAGCAATTCATTAAACTTGTTATCGAGCTTTGTTTGAACGCCTTCTCAATGCCATCTATCTTCTCCATGGCCTCTTCAAATCTATTTAGCACATCGTCCACCTGCCCACTCATCATTTGTTGAAACTTATCATGTAGCGCTTTGTTTGTCATGTTCTCCCGGTCGGTCTAAATCGGCTTGTGATCCTGCCATGGTTAGCAGCAATAGAAACACACAAGAATATGATTGACGGACTACTAGGAAGTGGTGGTGGTGGTGTGGTGGGCGATCACAAATCCGTCGAGCAAATCTCAAATTCTTACCAGTTCTTACCAAAGAAGAAAGGTGATCGGCAACCGATGTAGTCAAAACTCTCAAAGCTTGGATAGAGCGATTACGGGGAGAGTCAAGCGCATACGATGTAGATGTATGTGGAGCTGGGAAGGCTTATAATATGGTAGCAAAATGGTTAGCAATAATCAATTCAGAGATGCAAAGTTGAATAAGCGCTCAACGACGAGATCTGGTCTTTGGTCCTAGGCTAGACCGTGCTAGAGACGCGAGCCTAGAACACTAACAAAATCACGGCGCTGCACGGAAACAACGGAAAAGCACACTCTGGAATTTTTTTCGCTCTTTTTTTTTTTGCGCTGCTTTTTTTTTTTTTTGCTGCTCTTTTTTTTTTTTTGCGAAAAATCACTATAATGGCGAGTGTCTCAAAACTCTTCCCAGGTCAAACTGACAGGATGGGCACGAAATTTTTTTTTTCGACCAAAAATTTTTTTTTTCGACTGCCCGGACCCAAAAACTGGAAACGGGTCAAAAAAAACTTTCTATAACGGCGATCGCCTCAATCCACTTAGAAACACTTAAAACAGGATAGCGAAAAATTTTTCGACAAGTGCGTTTTGGAAAATTTTGGGCCTAAACGGAGGGTGGTTTCAAACCTACTCCGCAAGGAAACACGAATCGGAAACTAGATGGATCTCAAAACAAACCTAATATGAGAAGAACTTCGGATTGGTGGTGGATATATGGTGGTGGTATATGGCAGCGGTGGTGGAATATGGATACGGATTGGTGGTGGTATATGGATACGGATTCAGGCGGTGGCGGATAAGCAATGGTGGTAGATGGCAAGGCGATGATGATGGTGCGGCGCGGCGTGACAACTTATGACCGAACTCGAAACTCTAAAAGACTAGACTCTAAGACCAAAGAACTTGACACGACGATGCAACCGCAAATTCAACAAAGCAAAAACCCTAAAAAGATTATGCAAAGGCTCGATTGGTTCGGATATGATGAACTAACCCTAATTTTTTTTTGTCTGGCTTTTTCGTGGACTTTAGGTATGAAGAACAGACTCGATCTAATCTACGAAAAACTGTAAAATCTCACCGAGCAACCTGAAAATCTGATACCACTTGATAGAGGCAAAGGTGTCCCGTCTTTCGATGAGATGTTGGTTTTCGCTTTGGAGGAAGTCGACTTTGACGATCCGACTACTGAACGTCTTGAGGACGTCGCGCCTTAGCAATCGCTAAACCAACTCCGAGAGGTTATTGACCACGCCGAGCACGATCAACGACCACGAGGGTCTGCGAGCAAGCGAAGAAGAACAAGCAAGAAACTGAGATTGCAATCTGGATATTGCGAATATAAGATGAAAGCTTTATTGATCAAGGTGGGGTTACTGTGGCGCCTTTGTGCAGTCGTTGAACACAAACGAAATGCTGGAAGTTGCAGCTATGGCGAACTTTTAATCTAAACAAAACCCAAGGTCTAAACGGTGCCCTAAGGGCTGTATATATGGAGGAAGAGGGGGAATTTCGTGGCCCTTGGTGGAGGGGTCCAAATCAACCCTAACTCTTGTTTCCCCACACATACGGACTCTAAAACAGCCTATACTTAAGTATTTCGAAATTACATGGGCCTGGCCCACTAATAAGGTGACGAGCACCTAGAATAGCCTCGGGGCGACATTTATGAAGTAGCATCTTGTATATTTCGTCCAAGGCTTCATGCATCCATTATGGTGGCTTCAAAGTCCTGAAATCATCACTTGTAACTCCGTTCTTGTTCCCCTTGCGCATGGCATTATCTCCATGCTTGTTCTTGCTCCAATGTCCATCCTTCTCCAAGCTAGGGCCTTCATTTGTAAGCAAAACCAATGTATCCAATTTAGGCAGTATCATATTCTCATGAACATTAGAATCATTACCAAGAAACGAAAGTACCTGATAATTTAATTGGCGTGCGCGAGCTCTAGTAATTGGTCCAGTATATGTAGCAGTAGGGGCTGTGGGTGTAACAATGGTATTGATGTCCTCATCACCCCAAGTTTCCCCACTTTCCATCCACGAAATCTCTCCAATTTTGACCTTGAAATCATCAATTTCCGCCCCCAATTCGAAAATTTCCGCCCCAAACGAGATCTGGATTCTCGGGCCGGACATCCGGGCCATCTGGCCGGACATCCGGGCCCCAAGCCGGACATCCGGCTCCTGGAGCGCATTTCGCGTGCGGTTCTGGACATCAGGTCCCGGAAATCCGGCCCGACCCCCGGATGTCCGGCCCCTGGGATTTCAATTTTTTCCGTTTCACCATTTCGGCCATAACTAATTCATCAGGAGTCCGATTTTGACGTTCTTTAGCTCTTTTTGAAGCTATTGACGTCCCCCATCCCATAAAAATACTACCACCACCATTTGACTCCCTCAAATTTTGAAAATTTGGCAAGTTTGCCTAGGCCTTCCACCATATCATCCGCATGTCCACCACCGACTTCCGCAACCTAACCAATTTTGTTCCCCTTTGCATTTGAGGTTGTTTGAGTTGTGATTCGAGGCTCCTAAGGTGTTTAGGCTACTTAGGGACGATTGCTTCTTCATCAACCGCCACCACCACTTCCACATAACCTTGCCCACCATACACTTCCAACAACCCAACTTAACCCAATTGTTGATTGAGCTTTTTCGAGTTGTGGCTTGTGTCTCCTAAGGTGTTTCGGCTACTTAGGGACGGCAACTTCAACTCCGACACGTGTATAGCCCATCATTCCACTTCCGCATTGCCAAGTGCAAACCACCACCGCATTCCCGCTACCACCATTTTGACATTTGACGTTTGAGATTTTGAGTTCGCGGTTTTTCCGTTTCCTAAGGTGTTTCGGCTACTTAGGGACGAGTCTCCATCATCTTGGTTTCTACATCAAGAGCACCGCTACTCATCATCGCCGGACGGTAACCTCCATATCATCTTGGTATCGTGGTATCCCTCCATTGTATATTCCCTTGCCATTGCATTGTTAACCCCTAGCCTTACTTTTGCGTTATTTGCCTATCGAGACTAGCCATTTGAGTATTGCCGCAACGCGTTACTTGTGCACATTAGTGATCATACCTTCCATTACATACCATACCATATCATATTGGTATCATATCATCCATTGTGTCTCAAGTTTGTTCCCGCATATACACAATTGCTATCTTGGTTTGTGCATTGTGCAAAATTGGCCATACAAAAAGAGAAGAGAAATAAAGCTTTTAAGCAAAAGAAAGAGAGCAAAGAGCTTGTAAGCAAGTGCCATAGCATCATACCATATTGCATATAAGATTGTCATATCCGATCATCTTGGATCATCTTGAGCGAAACACCGGGAACTATACATACATAGCATACTTGGGATAGAAGTTTATCCATTTTGCATCTTATAGGTTGTGCACAAGTGTCGTATCCGCCTATTGAGCAATCGTGCTAGCGTCTCTCTTGAGTTGTGCAACACGAGCGTTTTCCGTGGATTCCACATTTTGTGCTCATTCCTTGGTTGCACGACCCCATTTATCTATCCGTGTGTGTGTTTCCGTGTGCCATTCTTTGCTATTGGTCCATTTGTTTCACTTGCGAATTTGTGAATCTCTTTCAACATTATTGACTCTTGCTAACATTTTGCATTAAATTTTTGTGCCACTATCCTCGCCGAGCTCCTCCATAAGCTTTACTTGTGTAGGTGTGAGAACCAACAAGGATTGGTACCAATAGTGCTATTTCATTGTCCGCATTTGAGTGAACTTGATTCATTGTCAACATCGGTCAAGGTACATTGGTATAAGTTCTTCTCTTTCTCCCACTCATATTTGCTCGAGTCCTGTGATGGATAGGCAAGGCATTTAATCTCCGGTCTTCGACAACAACGACGGCGTGAACAACTACATCACCAAAGCGTCTATCTTCGATCTACAACGACAAGTGCAAGGCACACAATCAAGATTGCGAGAGCGCATCGAGAACATCTCCATCGACATTCATCCCTCCGAAGCAAGGAGAAGGGACTACTTCGACAAGAAACTTGCCGCACATAAAGAGGAGCAAGATGCAAGGATGGAGGAGATTAGAGCCTTGATCAAGTCTACTTCCCCTTCATCATCTTCAAGACGGCGACATTCAAGACACAAGTCTTCGGAGCACCCAAACGATGCAAGCGCAAGTCGTCCACATGTCCATGGCGACCAACATCACGTTCGTGATCCACATCGTCATGAAGGGCAAGTCACCTCCAAGCATCATGTGCACGACGACGACGAACGACATCTTCTACGAGCTCAAGCACGACAACGACACCATCATCATGAAGATGCTCCACAAGCGCAAATGCACAAGTCCCAACACGCCAAGTCGAAGCTTCATAAGCACAAGAGAAGACCGCGAGACGAGCACCACCAAGACGGCGCTACGGCTACATCAACCACTTCGGCATCTTAGCCAAGTGTTCTCAAGGCATCTTCGCCTACTTCCCACGTGTACGCCTTCATCGACTTCATCAAGTCCAAGGCGACCACCTACGAGCGAGGGCGACACTTCCATCTTCGGAAGCCCCTCAAGGAAGATGGCCGAGCATGGGAAACTCCCTTCGGTCATGGAGACGAGCTATGAGGTGCCACATCATATGGGCCTCCAACACCAAGACGGTGACAAGATGGTCGAGCAAGGGCCATCCCCTTCGACCATGGCGACGAGCGCGAACCTCTTCAACAACATGAAGACGACGCCCACATTGGACTCATACTCCGAGTCAAGCTACGCGACCGCGCATGGAGACATTTGCACCTACATCTCTCCGGCACCCACATATGTCGAGATGCCCCAATTGCCATGTGAGGAGAGCCACCACCCCATGAGAGACATGAGTGACTCCACCATACGTGACATTGAGAGCATTTCCTATGAGAGGATGAGTGTGACCACCACTAGCCCCACACATGAGAGCATGCCACGCATCCTATGTGAGGTTGAACGCCATTTGAGTGACTCCACCCACCATACGAGTGAGAGCATCCTTGAGGGAGTGAGTGAGCCACAACACTTAGTGAGTGAGGTAGTTGACACGGCACATGAGGCCACTATGATTTCTAATGACTTAACCTCTACTCCTAGTGTGTTTTCTTCTTTGGTGCTAGGTCTCCTACATGACGACATGCCTATCCTCGACGAGTCCAACCCTACATTGGAGACGACGATGGCCATGGTGGACGATGATACACCCCCCACATGGTTCCATCAAGATGAAGATGACAATGATTGGATCTTCAACACCTCACCTACAACGCATGAGCTGCGCTCCAAAGGTAACATAGGTGACGGTGCTTCTCTTGTCCCACTAGAGGACTATCTTACCAATGATTGCTCCCATGATGTTGATCCACCTATTACCATGCTTCATGCTAGTGAAACTTCTTCATGCCTTGAATTACCTATTTATGATGAATATGATGATGAGCATGTTGAGTTGCCTAGTTGTGATGCTATGCTTCATAGGATATCTTGTGAAAATTCTATTGGTCACATCATGCTTGACAACCCATTGAACTTGTCATATGCTATGAGTGAGATCTCCCATATTGCATCATTACAATCTCAACATAGTAACTATGCATACCCCATTAAAATAAATCCCATTTGCACTTATGGCATAGATGACGAGATGATGGTCATTGGCTTTTGCTTCTCTTGTGATGATATTGCCATGCTTCCTTTACATGATTTGCGCAATTCGTCTACTATGTCATGCCATGATCACATTGTTCCGAATATTCATTGTTTTGGATGTTGTCAATATTCTCCACGTGATGTTTCTACTCTTGCTCATGAGGAGACCCCCATAGTTTCCTCATACATATTAGGAGATTTTGATGCATCTCATACTTTGCATGATTCCCATAATTGCGTGAACCATATGCATTCCATGAATAACAATGCTCTAGATATTTCTCATGATGCATTGCACAATTTGAGTCTCCATTATGCCATACATAATAACAAACCTATCATGATGGATGACATGTTTCTATATCACGCATCTCATTTATTTGAGCATTGGCTATTTTGTGCTCACCGCCACATGCACGTGCGCATCATGATGGATGATGTGTACATATATCATGGACACACAATTTCTCCTTTGTCTTTGTTTTGTGTAGGTACTCATGTATACTCGTCAACTTCTCAATCCCAAGAGTCGACGAAACGAGCTCTTGAGAGCAACAATGCTTTGGGATCCCGTGGACTATCCTTACCACCGCTCCCCTCGCGCAAGGACTACGCGCAGCTCTTCTACTTGGCTCTCACACGGCTATGGCCTATTTACCACTTGTCACCTTATGCTCATTTTACCGTGTTCACATTGCATGCTATGCTTGCTCCTATGCCTTTGCCATGCAATTGTGACCCTTGCTTGCATTTACCCATGATGCACCATTATGATATTCCTATGTGTATTTGCATGCTTGGTGGAGACCCTTGTTGCTATTGCCATATTTATCATGTGCCCCATGTTATTGATGCTTGTTGTGTTGGGAGAGTCATGATGCCCCATTGCTATTTACATATGGCCTCTCGCCAATACATTGATGATAATTTTCTCATATCTTGCTTTCATGTTTGTGCTATGCCATGTGAATTATTCATGCCCACTATTTGCACACATGACATGCTTGCCATGATTCCTTCTAGTACATTACATCTTCGCACTACTAGCTTGCTTGACTTGATCTCTATGATTGCTAGCTATGTTGCATCACCCATGTTCCACTATCACTTGCTTTCTTGGGTTGATGACATATATGTTCATGCCTCTCACATGATATATCTTGTGTATTGTCGCTTGCCTCCTATAGTTGCCTCTATGATTAATGACCTTGGAGACTTGGACACTTCACTTGTGATGAATGCTTGTTTGATTGAGCCTATTGCATTTGGTTGTTCTTGCATCATATGCCTCCATACTATGACAGCTCCCTTGTACTTTCTTATGATGAGCATGATTGATGAGGACATCAATACCATTGTTACACCCACAACCCCTGCTGCTATACATACTGGACCAATTACTAGAGCTCGCGCACGCCAATTGAATTATCAGGTACTTTCGTTTCTTGGTAACGATTCCAATGTTCATGAGAATATGATGCTGCCTAAATTGGATCATTTGTTTTGCTTACAAATGAAGGGCCTACCATGGACAAGAAAGATGAACCTTGGAGCAAGTTCAAGCATGGAGATGTTGGCATGCGCAGGGGAACAAGAACGGAGTTACAAGTGATGATTCCAGACTTTGAAGCCACCCTAATGAGTGCATGAGGCCTTGGACGAAATATACAAGATGCCACTTCATAATATTCGTCCATAGGCTATTCTAGGTGCTGCGTCACCTTATTATTGGGCCAGCCCATGTAATTTCGAAATACTTAAGTATAGGCTGTTTTAGAGTCCGTATGTGGGGAAACAAGAGTTAGGGTTGGTTTGGACCCCTCCACCAAGGGCCACGAAATTCCCCGCCCCTCTTCCAACATATATACAGCCCTTAGGGCACCGTTTAGACCTTGGGTTTTGTTTAGATTAAAAGTTCGCCATAGCTGCAACTTCACGTTTCGTTTGTGTTCAACGACTGCACAAAGGCGTCCACAGAACCCCACCTTGATCAATAAAGCTTTCATCTTATATTCGCAATATCCAGATTGCAATCTCGGTGTCTTGCTTGTTCTTCGTTTGCTCGCAGGAAATGACCCTCGTGGTCGTTGATCGTGCTCGGCGTGGTCAATAACCTCTCGGAGTTGGTTTAGCGATTGCTAAGGCGCGGCGTCCTCGCCGTTCAGTAGTCGGATCGTCAAAGTCGACTTCCTCCCAGCGAAAACCACATCTCATCGAAAGACGGGACACCTTTGCCTCTATCAAGTGGTATTAGATTTTCAGGTTGCTCGGTGAGATTTTACAGTTTTTAGTAGTTTAGATCGAGTCTGTTCTTCATACCTAAAGTCCACGAAAAAGCCACAAAAAAAATTAGGGTTAGTTCATCATATCCGAACCAATCTGAGCCTTTGCATAATCTTTTTAGGGCTTTGCTTTGTTGAATTTGCGGTTGCATCGTCGTGTCTAGTTGCTGGTCTTAGCGTCTAGTCTTTTAGAGTTTCGAGTTCTGGTCATAAGTTGTCACGCCGCCACCGCACCATCATCATCGCCTCGCCACCTACCACCACCGCTCGAATCCGTATCCATAGACCACCACCAATCCGTGTCCGTATACCACCACCGATCCATATCCATATACTACCACCGCTACCACCACCACTGCCATATACCACCACCATATATCCAATCCGAGTTCCTTGCATATTAGGGTTGTTTTGAGATCCATCTAGTTTCCGATTCGTGTTTCCTTGCGGAGTAGGTTTCGAAAAAAAAATTCGAAACCACCCTCCGTTTAGGCCCAAAATTTTTCGAAAACGCACTTGTCGAAAAATTTTCTGGCTATCCTGTTTTTAAGTGTTTCTAAGTGTATTGAGACAGTCGCCGTTATAGAAAGTTTTTTAACCCGTTTCAGCTTTTGGGTCCGGCAAAAAAAAAAAAATTTGGTCGAAAAAATTTCGTGCCCATCCTGTCAGTTTGACCTCGGAAGAGTTTTGAGACACTCGCCATTATAGTGATTTTTCGCAAAAAAAAAAAAAAAAAAGCAGCGCAAAAAAAAAGCAAAAAAAAAAAAAGAGCGAAAAAAAAATCCAGAGTGTGCTTTTCCCTTGTTTACGTGCAGCGCCGTGATTTTGTTAGTGTTCTAGGCTCGCGTCTCTAGCACGGTCTAGCCTAGGACCAGCACAGTATCGTCGTTGAGCGTTTATTCAACTTTGCATCTCTGAATTGATTATTGCTAACCTTTTTTGCTACCATATTATAAGCCTTCCCAGCTCCACATACATCTACATCGTGCGTTTGACTCTCCCTGGTAATCGCTCTATCCAAGCTTTGAGAGTTTTGACTACATCGGTTGCCGATCACCGCCTTCTTTGGGTAAGAACTGGTAAGAATTTGAGATTTGCTGACGGATTTGTGATCGCCCACCACACCACCACCACCACTTCCTAGTAGTCCGTCAATCATATTCTTGTGTGTTTCTATTGCTGCTAACCATGGCAGGATCGCAAGTTTATTTAGACCGACCGGGAGAACATGACAAACAAAGCGCTACATGATAAGTTTCAACAAATGATGAGTGGGCAGGTGGACGATGTGCTAAATAGATTTGAAGAGGCCATGGAGAAGATAGATGGCATTGAGAAGGCGTCAAACAAAGCTCGATAACAAGTTTAATGAATTGCTCGCGCGTCTACCACCACCACCACCGGCTGCACCTAACGCACCTCTACTACAACAACACGGACTACCTCCACATCGCGAAACAGCCCTCCGCCGAAGCTTCCCGTGTCCCTCTTCACCGCCAAGCTGCTTGGTGCTGCTTGTTGATACTTATGTGGCTCCTGCTGCTGCGGTGGGGGAGGATGATTATGTGAGAGCTTACGAGGATGAGGTTGATCAACATCAGAACTACGTGCAACCACCAGCACCACAACCACCAGGTCGTCCACATGCAAATAATGGCAATGTTCGGCTCCCCTTCAGTACGAGATCATGACCATCTCCCTAAACTGAAATTGAATATTCCACCATTTGAGGGTAGATATGTTCCTGATATATATCTTACTTGGGAATTAGAAACTGAACAACGATTTACATGTTTACAATATCCCGAGGAGAGACGTGTTCTCGCTGCTGTTTGTGCTTTCACTAGCTTTGCATGTGTTTGGTGGTCCGAACATTGTAGATTATATCCTGTTCCAGCTACTTGGGCTGCTTTGAAAACTGCTATGCGTACTCGTTGGGTTCCACCATATTATCAACGTGAATTACTTCAAAATTGCAGCGCTTAAGACAAGGAAAAATTCGGTAGAAGAATATTATCGGGAATTACAAACTGGCTTGATTAGATGTGGTATTGTTGAGGAGAATGAAGCTATGCTTGCACGTTTTACGGGTGGATTAAATAGAGATTCAGACCATTCTAGACTACAAGGATTATAATAATATCACTCGATTATTCCATCTTGCTTGTAAAGCTGAACGTGAAGTGCAGGATCGGCAGTGCCTTGGCGCGACTAACTTTTCTGCAGGTCGACCTTCATCATGGACACCACGTGCATCATCTACTTCCACACGTTCTACTACACCGGCACCTCCGCCGGCTGCCACCTCCAACCGTGATACAAGAAAGCAGCACAACCACCACTATCTCGCCAAGAGTACACCTGCTTGGGCCTACAGAGCTCTTCTTCTTCCATGGCGTCAACAGGGCACACAAGTGATATTATTTGTCGTCGTTGTAAGGGAAGAGGACATTTTATGAGAGAATGCCAATCTCAGCGTGTGATGATTGCTACCGAGGATGGTGGGTATGAGTCTGCTAGTGACTATGATGAAGAGACTTTGGCTCTTATTACACATGAAGAACACGGTGGAGATGATTCTGATCCCGAGACGCAATACATGGCTGTCAAGATGCCGACAGGTATGAATGTTTAGTTGCTCAACGTGTTTTGAGTGTGCAGGTTACACAAGCTAAGCAAAATCAGAGGCATAACTTGTTCCATACAAAGGAGTTGTGAAGGAACGTTCTATTCAAGGCCATCATAGATGGAGGGAGCTGCAACAACTTGGCTAGCATGGATATGGTGGAGAAGCTTTCTCTCACCACAAGACCACATCCACATCCTTACTACATCCAATGGTTCAACAATAGCGGCAAGGTTAAGGTAACACGTCTCGTTCGTGTGCATTTTAGTATCTCTACATATGGTGATTATGTTGATTGTGATGTGGTACCTATGCAAGCATGTTCCTTATTACTTGGTAGACCATGGCAATTTGATAAAATTTCTGTACACCATGGTAGAAACAATCAGATACTCTTGTTCACAAGGATAAAAATATTACTTTGCTTCCTATGACTCCTGATTCCATTTTGAAAGATGATATTAATCGAGCTAATAAAGCAAAACAGGAGAAAATAAGAGTGAATATCAGATTGTGGCAAAAGAATTTGAGCAACAAATGAAGCCTAATAATAAACCATCTAATGTTGCTTCGAAATTAAACTGAAAAGTGCATGTTTATTTGCCACCAAATCTGATATTGATGAGCTAGATTCTAGCAAATCTGTTTGTTATGCTTTTGTGTGCAAAGAGGCATTATTTTCATTCGAGGACGTGCCTTCCTCTTTGCCCCTCGCTGTCACTAACATTTTGCAGAGTTCGCGACGCCTTCCCACAAGACGTGCCACCGGATTACCACCTATTCGAGGAATTGAGCATCAAATTGACTTAATTCCGTGCATCGCTACCAACCGCGCACCATATCGCACCAATCCGGAGGAGACGAAGGAGATTATGCGTCAAGTACAGGAGCTGCTCGACAAAGGTTATATACGCGAATCTCTTAGTCCTTGTGCTGTTCCTATTATACTAGTGCCTAAAAAGGATGGTACGTCGGCGTATGTGTGTTGATTGTAGAGGCATTAATAATATTACTATTCGTTATCGCCATCCTATTCCTAGGCTAGATGATATGCTTGATGAATTGAGTGGCTCTACAATATTCTCCAAAGTTGATTTATGTAGTGGATACCATCAAATTCGTATGAAATTGGGAGATGAATGGAAAACAGCATTTAAAACTAAGTTTGGATTATATGAGTGGTTAGTCATGCCTTTTGGGTTAACTAATGCACCTAGTACTTTCATGAGATTAATGAACGAAGTTTTACGTGCTTTCATTGGACGATTTGTGGTAGTTTACTTTGATGATATACTGATTTATAGCAAATCTTTGGAAGAACATTTGGAACATTTACGTGCTGTTTTTAATGCTCTACGTGATGCACGCTTGTTTGGTAACCTTGGGAAGTGCACCTTTTGCACCGACCGAGTATCTTTTCTTGGCTATGTTGTTACTCCACAGGAATTGAAGTTGATAAAGCCAAGATTGAAGCTATTGAGAGTTGGCCGCAGCCCAAAACGGTCACACAAGTGAGGAGTTTTCTTGGACTCGCTGGTTTCTATAGGCGTTTTGTGAGACTTTAGCACCATTGCTGCACCTCTCAATGAGCTTACAAAGAAGGACGTGCCTTTTGTTTGGGGTACCGCACAGAAGAAGCTTTCACGGTATTGAAAGATAAGTTGACACGTGCTCCTTTACTCCAACTTCCCGACTTTAATAAAACTTTTGAGCTTGAATGTGATGCTAGTGGAATTGGATTAGGAGGTGTGTTATTACAAGATGGAAAACCTGTTGCATACTTTTACGAAAAATTGAGTGGGCCTAGTCTGAACTATTCTACTTATGACAAAGAATTATATGCTCTTGTTCGGACTTTAGAGACATGGCAACATTATTTATGGCCCAAAGAATTTGTTATACATTCTGATCATGAATCTTTGAAACATATTAAAAGTCAAGCTAAACTGAATCGTAGACATGGTAAATGGGTTGAATTCATTGAGACTTTCCCTTATGTCATTAAACACAAGAAGGGTAAAGAAAATGTTATTGCTGATGCTTTGTCTCGTCGCTATACTATGCTTTCACAACTTGACTTCAAAATATTTGGTTTGGAGACCATCAAAGATCAATATGTGCATGATGCTGATTTTAAAGATGTAATGCAGAATTGTAAAGAAGGAAGAACATGGAACAAGTTCGTTATTAATGATGGTTTTGTGTTCCGTGCTAACAAGCTATGCATTCCTGCTAGCTCTGTTAGTCTTTTGTTGTTGCAGGAGGCGATGGAGGAGGATTAATGGGACACTTTGGCGTCAAGAAGACGGAGGATATACTTGCTACACATTTCTTTTGGCCAAAGATGAGACGGGATGTTGAGCGTTTTGTTGCTCGCTGCACTACATGTCAAAAAGCTAAGTCACGACTCAATCCTCATGGTTTATATATGCCTTTGCTGTGCCTAGTGTTCCTTGGGAGGATATATCTATGGACTTTGTTTTAGGTTTACCTCGAACAAAGAAGGGAGGATAGCATATTTGTTGTCGTGGATAGATTCTCAAAATGGCACACTTTATACCATGTCATAAAAGCGATGATGCTGTTAATGTTGCTGATTTGTTCTTTCGTGAAATTATTCGCTTGCATGGTGTGCCAAATACTATTGTTTCAGATCGTGATACTAAATTTCTTAGCCACTTTTGGAGATGTTTATGGGCTAAGTTGGGGACTAAACTGCTTTTTAGTACTACTTGTCACCCCCAAATTGATGGACAAACTGAAGTAGTCAATAGAACATTGTCTACTATGCTTAGGGCTGTTTTGAAGAATAATAAGAAAATGTGGGAAGAATGCTTGCCTCATATTGAATTTGCTTATAATCGTTCATTGCATTCTACTACTAAGATGTGCCCTTTTGAAATTGTGTGTGGCTTCCTACCTCGTGCACCTATTGATTTGTTGCCTCTTCCATCTTCGGAGAAGGTTAATTTTGATGCTAAGGAACGTGCTGAATTGATTTTAAAATGCATGAGTTAACTAAGGAAAACATTGAGCGTATGAATGCTAAATATAAACTTGTTGGAGATAAGGGTAGAAAACATGTTGTCTTTGCACCGGAGATCTTGTTTGGTTACATTTGCGTAAGGATAGGTTTCCTCATTTGCATAAATCAAAGCTAATGCCACGTCTTGATGGTCCATTTAAGGTGTTAGAGAAAATAAATGATAATGCATATAAACTTGAGCTGCCTGCAGATTTTGGGGTTAGTCCCACTTTTAACATTGCAGATTTGAAGCCTTATTTGGGTGAGGAAGATGAGCTTCCGTCGAGGACGACTTCATTTCAAGAAGGGGAGGATGATGAGGACATCAATACCATTGTTACACCCACAACCCCTGCTGCTATACATACTGGACCAATTACTAGAGCTCAAGACGCCAATTGAATTATCGTACTTTCGTTTCTTGGTAACGATTCCAATGTTCATGAGAATATGATGCTGCCTAAATTGGATACATTTGTTTTGCTTACAAATGAAGGGCCTACCATGGACAAGAAAGATGAACCTTGGAGCAAGTTCAAGCATGGAGATGTTGGCATGCAAGGGGAACAAGAACGGAGTTACAAGTGATGATTCCAGACTTTGAAGCCACCCTAATGAGTGCATGAGGCCTTGGACGAAATATACAAGATGCCACTTCATAATATTCGTCCATAGGCTATTCTAGGTGCTGCGTCACCTTATTATTGGGCCAGGCCCATGTAATTTCGAAATACTTAAGTATAGGCTGTTTTAGAGTCCGTATGTGTGGGGAAACAAGAGTTAGGGTTGATTTCGGACCCCTCCACCAAGGGCCACGAAATTCCCCCTCTTCCTCCATATATACAGCCCTTAGGGCACCGTTTAGACCTTGGGTTTTGTTTAGATTAAAAGTTTGCCATAGCCGCAACTTCGCGTGCCGTTTGTGTTCAACGACCGCACAAAGCGCCACAGAACCCCACCTTGATCAATAAAGCTTTCATCTTATATTCGCAATATCCAGATTGCAATCTCGGTGTCTTGCTTGTTCTTCGTTTGCTCGCAGGAAATGACCCTCGTGGTCGTTGATCGTGCTCCGGCGTGGTCAATAACCTCTCGGAGTTGGTTTAGCGATTGCTAAGGCGCGACGTCCTCGCACGTTCGTAGTCGGATCGTCAAAGTCGACTTCCTCCCAAGCGAAAACCACATCTCATCGAAAGACGGGACACCTTTGCCTCTATCAATGATGCATACACTTGTTGGGTATCTTACCACTCGAATGATAGGTTTTGCATTTCCGCTAACCTCATTTGTTTTTCCGAGTGTTTGTCATGTTCTTTCATTTTGGAGGTTTCACAAGGCGATGCCGTTATGCGACAACTTGGTCATGCGAAGGCATACACGATGTGCAACACCAACATTTGCGAGAACATTCATAAGGTGAACTCCTTCTCTTTGAGCCATCCTCAAATACGCATATTGGATGGGTCACTCTTTCATTGTTGTTTCCTTCTTGTTGTGTACATGTTACATCTATTGGACGGAGGAGCGACATTGGAGATTGGCTCTATGGACCTTCACATTGAGGAACGCTCGCACTTATTAGATGCACCTTCGAGCCTCCACTCTTGCCTCGACATCGAGCATTGGTACATCAACACTCCTTTGACACATTGCACTCACACATCCATATTTGTTGATTGTGCTCATACATGTCATGCTCGATGGACATATCATACTCACCACAAGTTTGCACCCCATGCATGGATTGACACACATTATGATTGCCTGGTTGCATCTTGTATTCCCATGTCATCCTTGATATATGAGCTTGTGCACTTCCTTAGCAAATTTGTTGTGATCTTTCTTGATGGCATATTCATACATAATGATCACATTGCCTACCATCAATTGCATGACAACATAATCATATTGTGCATCCATTGCCATATTCATGCTCTTGATAAACCGTCTCACTATGACATCATTTTGCACCGTGGTTGCATTACTCCCATGAATGCTTTTGCTCCCGTGAATGCTTTACATCTCATTACATATTATCTTGCTAAGCTTCATGTGCTTTGTCATGAACAATCTTGCCTCACGGACTCATTCTTACATGATGGACACTTTGTGTGCGCTAACCATTGTATTTCCGAGTGTCGTTTGTGTTTGCTCTCTTTGCATGTCTACCATCCCGACGACATCTTCAAGTACTTGGATTGCGCCATGACTTCCACTCCGTCCAATTACAAGTTCGTCCACGATAACCATTTCCATGGTGATGAGGATTTCGATCCGAGGTCGGATCTTTCCCAAGGGAGGGGAGATGATGCGGAGCATCCCACGTTCATCACCATGTACACTCCGACTACTCTCCAAGCCCCAAGGATACATGAGATGAGACCTCGACTATTCGCCATTGGACACAAGGTGAACCCGCTCCTAAATGCTTCCCCTTTCCATTCGTGTGAGACATGGTTGCTACCTAAGGCGAGGACTCTATGCATGCCTAGGTACCAAGGAGACCCTCTCGGAGATGCTCGGAATGATGGACAAGTCCCCAAGTACAAGGATGAAGGAACACGACGAGAGGAACCGGAGAAAGTCTGCAGAGCCCGGACATCCGACGTCAGCCCGGACATCCGGCCCTTCCCGCAAGCCCAGACATCCGGCCCCAGCCCGGACATCCGGCGCCCATCATAGCAGCCAAAAACTACAGGCTTGACATCCGCCCCAGCCCCGGACTTCCGGCCTCCCACGAAGCCCCGGATATCCGGCCCGTCGCCCGGAAATCCGGCGCCCCGCTCCCGAATCGACAGAAGTCTACCCCGCCAGCCCGGACATCCGGCCCCCTAGCCCGGCCATCCGGCGTCTCGGGAAAGCCCGGACATCCGGCCCGACGCCGGACATCCGCCTCCCCCACTGCGTGCAGATCCATCCGGCCGAGGCCTTTGTACCCCTTCGCCCCCTAGACTATATATACTCCATCCCCTTCCTCTTTCTAGGTTAGCGTTGATTTAGCTCATTAGATAGAGCTTCGCTCATCCATACCGGATCTACTCCACGAGAGAGACCGCGGCCCCTCTTCGGAGAAGATCCACCTTGGATTCAAGACCTCCCTTTGCGGAGAAGACCATCATCAAGACCTCCTCACAGAGAAGAACGGCTACCGTTTGTATCGTCCTTTGTTGACCTTGAATCATGTATCTCCCTTTGTGTTCATCGATCTAGCACTTGTGTGATTGATCTCTTGTCGGTTGAGTGAATTCTCTCTCGTTTTCCCCGTGTTTTCCCTCTTGTTCTTCCGCGTGTTCTTCATGATTCCCCGTAGGATCCGCTCCAACGTGAAAGATCATCCATGTAGGGTTCCGCCCTACATCATTTGGAGTGGGATCCCTCAAAGAACACGATGAACACGGGGAAGAACGGAGAGAAATCACAAGGGGAAACACTGAAGAACAAGTCCAATCACACATCCACTAGACAATCAAACACACAAGATCACAAGGTACATGAACAACAAAGGGAAAGATAAAAGGTAAGGTTCATCTCCAAGAGGAGGTCTTGATAATATCCTAGACGGATCTTCCCGCAAGGGGGCCTTGATGATATCCCGCAGGATCTTCTCACATGGAGGTCTTGAACTCCATGGGAGTGGTAGTCTCTCTCTCTCTCAAGAGTAGAGGTAGGAGCAAAGCTCACCTAAGAATGAGCTATCATATTTGCTAACCTTAGAAAGGATGAGGGGAAGGTCTATTTATAGTCTAAGCCCCGAATGATGTAGGGCGGGACCCTACGTGGATGATCTTTCACGTTGGAGCGGATCCTACGGGGAATCACGAAGAACACGCGGAAGAACAAGAGGGAAACACGGGGAAAACGAGAGAGAATTCACTCAACCGACAAGAGATCAATCACACAAGTGCTAGATCACCGATCACATAGAGTGGCACAAGATTCAAGATCAACAAAGGAAAGATACAAACGGTAGCCGTTCTTCTCCGTGAGGAGGCCTTGATGGGGTCCACCCTAGAAGGGGGTCTTGAATCCGCTTGGGGGATCTTCTCCGTACAGGTCCTGATCTCCGAGGAGAAGTAGCCAAGTGGATGAGCAAAGGCCCTCACACAAAATATGAGCTAATCCAATGCTACCCTAGCTAGGAGGAGGAGGGGTTCTATTTATACTCTTAGTGAAAAAGGGGGCGAAGTGAAGGGGTACATGGGCTTCGGCCCGAAACTGTGCGCAGACAGGTACCGGACGTCCGCTGGGGGCCGGTCGTCCGGTGGCTCAGGAGAGACCGGTCGTCCGGTGGTGCCGGACGTCCGCTGGATCCGTTCTGTGAAGGAGGCGCCGGTCGTCCGGTTTCTTCATACTTCCGCTGATTTGGCTTGGGTCCAGGAGCACCGGACGTCCGATGATTTCCGGTCGTCCGGTCGCCGGTCGTCCGTTGGCACCGGTCTTCCGCAGATTCGGCTCGGGTCTTCAGGGGTCGGTCGTCCGCTGGAGGCCGGACGTCCGCTCGCTGTGAGAGTGTGGCCGGTCGTCCGGTCCGGGCCGGACGTCCGCTTGCTGGGGCTTCAGGCGCCGGACGTCCGGTGGCTGGAGTTTTCTCCGGTAGCTCTTCATCTTGTCCTTTGCGGTTGGTAGCTTCGTCTCCTTGTCCAATGGATGTAGATGCACCATGGCTTTCCCCCAGGTACCTGATCAAACACAAAGTGTCCATATGAGGTAGTAGGCAAGTTTGTGAGTAGAGAGAGGAAATTCGGAAAGGAGCGAGTTCACCTTATCTTCGATAGCCTTGGCTCTAGCTCTTGTCATGGGCCCAAGTGGTGTTGAGGAAGATGTAGACACGTCCATGGGGATGAGCGAGGGATGCTCCGCATCATCTCCACCCCCTTGGGAAGGATCCGACCTCGGATCAAGATCTTCATCTCCATGGTATGGCGCAAGGTCCTTGACGTTGAAGATGTCGCTCACATTGTACTTGTCTCGAGGTATGTCGATCTTGTAGGCGTTGTCGTTGTAGCGTGCTATCACCTTGAAAGGTCCATCGGCTCGAGGGAGAAGCTTGGACTTGCGTTCTTTGGGGAAGCGGTCCTTGCGAAGGTGTAGCCACACTAGATCACCAATGTTGAAGATGATGGGTTGCTTGTTGGCGTTGAGCTTGGTTGCTTGACTTGTATTTGGCGCTCAATGGTGTGCCTTGTTTCTTCGTGCATCTTCTTGATGTAGCTTGCTCGTGCACTCGCATCCATGTTGGTGCGCTCTTGGAGAGGAAGTGGTAGAATGTCCAATGGGGACAACGGGTTGAACCCGTAGACGACCTCGAAAGCGGACTTGCCGGTAGTTGAATGTCTTGCACGATTGTAGGCGTACTCGGCGATGGGTAGACATGCTTCCCACTCCTTGATGTTCTTCTTGATCAAGACACGAAGTAGAGTGGATAGTGTGCGGTTCGTCACCTCCGTTTGGCCGTCGGTTTGAGGATGGTATGCCGAGGAGAACAAGAGCTTGATTCCGAGCTTGGCGCATAGGGTCTTCCAAAAGTAACTCAAGAACTTGACGTCACAATCGGAGACGATTGTCTTTGGTACGCCATGGAGTCGCAGGATTTCCCTACAAAAGAGATTTGCAACATGTGAAGCATCGTCTATCTTGTTGCAAGGAATGAAATGTGCCGTCTTAGAGAATCTATCCACAACAACAAACACGGAATCCTTGCCATTTTGAGTCCTAGGTTGGTAGTGAATAGGAAGAGGCATGTAAAGACCATTAGATTGAGCTTTAGACTTAGCTTTGCGACATGTATAGCATCGGGTGGTGAAGCGTGAGACGTCGCGGAACATCTTGGGCCAAAAGTAGTTGTTGGAGAGCGTGGCGAATGTCTTGTCGCGTCCAAAGTGTCCCATGAGTCCGCCTCCATGAGCCTCTTGCAAAAGGAGCAAACGAAGAGAAGACTCAGGAATGCAAAGTTTGTTAGCTCTCATAAGATAACCATCCTTGATGTAATATTGTTCCCAAGACGTACGCGCCAAACACTTAGCATAAGGAGAAGCAAAATATGGATCATGCTCATACAAGTCTTTTATATGCTCAAAACCAATAACATTCAACTCAAGTTGAGTGACAAGCATGCATATGCGTGAAAGCGCGTCAGCAACTACATTTTCTTTACCCTTAATGTACTTGATCACATAAGGAAAAGATTCAATGAATTTACTCCATTTTGCATGACGCTTGTTTAATTTAGTTTGACCTTTGAGGTACTTAAGCGTTTCATGATCGGTATGGATGACAAACTCATGAGGTCTAAGGTAATGTTCCCAAACATGTAGCACACGCTCTAAAGCATACAATTCTTTGTCATAGATGGGATAATTAAGTTGAGCACCGGATAGTTTTTCACTAAAATAAGCAATGGCTCGTTTTTCTTGCATCAAAACTCCGCCTATTCCGGTACCACTTGCATCACAATGAACCTCAAAAGTTTTGTCAAAATTAGGCAAAGCAAGAATCGGAGCATGAGTAAGCAAAGACTTGAGCTCATCAAAAGCGGTTGATTGCAAAGTTCCCCAAACAAAGGGAGTATTCTTCTTACTCAAAGCATGCAAAGGAGCGGCAATTGTGCTAAAATCTTTCACAAAGCGACGATAAAAACCCGCAAGACCAAGAAAACTTCGCACTTGTTGCAAATTGGTGGGTTGGGGCCAGGTTTTAATTGCTTCAATTTTAGATTCATCAACATGGACACCCTTTGAGGAAACAACAAAACCCAACAAAACCACTTTGTCAACTCCAAAAGTGCATTTTTTCAAGTTTGCATAAAGGCTTTCCTTGCGAAGAGTTTGCAACACAGATTTTACATGATTGATGTGCTCTTTCATGGTTTTGCTAAACACAAGAATATCATCAAAGTAAACCACAACAAAGACTCCAATATAAGGACGAAGCACATGATGCATAAGACGCACAAAAGTACCCGGAGCTTCAGATAGACCCATAGGCATCACTAACCACTCATATAAACCAAATTTGGTTTTGAAAGCAGTTTTCTATTCATCACCCTCTTGTATGCGGATTTGATAATAGCCACTTTTAAGATCAATTTTTGAGAAAAAGTTGGCTCCACTAAGTTCATCAAGCATGATAGAGGCAAAGGTGTCCCGATGTTTCGATGAGATGGTGGCTATCGTTTCTGTGGGAGCCGACCTTGACGATCCGACTACGAACGTGCGAGACGTCGCGCCTTAGCAATCGCTAAACCAACTTCCGAGGGTTATTGACCACGCCGGAGCACGATCAACCTGACCACGAGGGCCTGTTTCCT
This sequence comes from Aegilops longissima, assembly GCA_021605205.1. Taxonomy (NCBI): domain Eukaryota; kingdom Viridiplantae; phylum Streptophyta; class Magnoliopsida; order Poales; family Poaceae; genus Aegilops; species Aegilops longissima. Next base: position 22,907 of record JAHIAM010002442.1, on the reverse strand, counting down.
GCGAGCAAACGAAGAACAAGCAAGAAACTGAGATTGCAATCTGGATATTGCGAATATAAGATGAAAGCTTTATTGATCAAGGTGGGGTTCTGTGGCGCCTTTGTGCAGTCGTTGAACACAAACGAAATGCGCGAAGTTGCAGCTATGGCGAACTTTTAATCTAAACAAAACCCAAGGTCTAAACGGTGCCCTAAGGGCTGTATATATGGAGGAAGAGGGGGAATTTCGTGGCCCTTGGTGGAGGGGTCCAAATCAACCCTAACTCTTGTTTCCCCACACATACGGACTCTAAAACAGCCTATACTTAAGTATTTCGAAATTACATGGGCCTGGCCCAATAATAAGGTGACGCAGCACCTAGAATAGCCTATGGACGAATATTATGAAGTGGCATCTTGTATATTTCGTCCAAGGCCTTATGCACTCATTAGGGTGGCTTCAAAGTCCTGAATCATCACTTGTAACTCCGTTCTTGTTCCCCTTAGCATGCCAACATCTCCATGCTTGAACTTGCTCCAAGGTTCATCTTTCTTGTCCATGGTAGGCCCTTCATTTGTAAGCAAAACAAATGTATCCAATTTAGGCAGCATCATATTCTCATGAACATTGGAATCGTTACCAAGAAACGAAAGTACCTGATAATTCAATTGGCGTGCGCGAGCTCTAGTAATTGGTCCAGTATGTATAGCAGCAGGGGCTGTGGGTGTAACAATGGTATTGATGTCCTCATCAAAGCATGTCATCTAATCGAGGAATGGGATGCCTATATCGAACGGTAATAGCATTGATAGGTCTACAATCGGAACACAAGCGGAAACTTCCATCGGGCTTAGGCACAAGAATAACGGGAACGACACAAGGGCTTAGGCTTTCACGTACATGGCCGTTGTCGATGAGTTGTTGTACTTGCCGTTGAATCTCCTTGGTTTCTTCGGGATTGACTCGGTATGGAGCTTTGTTTGGTAGAGGCGCTCCGGGGATGAGGTCGATTCGATGCTCTATGCCTCGAAGAGGAGGTAGACCCGGAGGTAGCTCATCGGGGAAAACATCTTGAAATTCCTGCAAAAGAGATTGAAACACCAAAGGTAGCTCGTGAATGGTGTTAGTTTTTGGTTCTCCATCCTTGCACACAAGGACAAAGTGCATCACACTCGATGGGTTCTCACACACTTCTCTCATGTCACTTTTGGTGGCAAATAGGATGAGGTTTTTCTCTCTAGGCGAAGAGGCGCTCAAGTTTGGCTTGTGGCTCTCACTCACTTTTTGTTGTATCACTATCTCACTCTTGTCTCTATGGTTGGTGGCTTGTTTGTCGGCTATCACTTGACTAGGAGACATAGGTCGTAGCACATATTCTTTCCCTTTCATCTTGAAGCTATAGTGATTGGTACGTCCATTGTGTATGACACCACAGTCGAATTGCCATGGTCGACCAAGTAGGTGACAAACGGTCATTGGGACCACATCACACTCCAAAGTGTCATCGTATGCACCAATTTTGAAAGAGACTAGGACCGTATGCTCAACTCGTATAGTGCCGGAGTCACTTAGCCATTGAACCTTGTAAGGGTGCGGGTGCTTCTTCTTTACCAATTGGAGCTTGGAGCATAGTTCTTCACTTGCCAAGTTGTGGCAACTACCTCCATCGATGATGACCTTGATGGACCGTCCATTGATGCCGGCTTTTGTGTGGAAGATGTGGCATCGTTGGTCTTCTTCTTGTTGATGTTGAAGAGTCAAGACCTTGGAGACAACGAGAGCGGGGCTCGAATCCTCATCACAAAAGACTTGATCATCTTCATCTTCGTTCACTTGCCGGTGCATGGCCACTTGCTCAAGGGCTTCCATCTCCTCTTCACTCATGGAGTCATATGTGCCATCGTCGTTGAGGATCATGGTGCGCTTGTTGGTGCATTCGTATGACTTGTGGCCTCGGCCGCCGCAAGTGAAACACTTGAAGGAGCTTGTGTTGATGGTCTCATCGGTCGGAGTAGAGGATGAAGCACGCGGCTTGAGGTTGCTTGTAGTAGGAGGAGGACGACTTGAACTTGCCGAAGTCTTCTTGTAACTTGACTTGTCGTCGTTTCTTGAAGAAAGTTTGGTTGATGTAGATGTTGGAGGAGTCGTTGAAGCTTGGTTGTTGGAGAAGCCGTAGGTCTTGGATGAGTACTTGGCGTACTTGAAGTCATCTTGCACTTGGCGTTTCGCCTTTGTAGCTTGATGCACGAGCTTAATGAGGGTTGAGTATGGTTGGAAGTCGGCGATCTTCTTGATGGGATGATTGAGTCCATTCAAGAAACGTGCCATAGTTTGCTCATCATCTTCTTTGACATTGGCTCGAATCATGGCTATCTCCATTTCCTTGTAATATTCTTCAACACCCTTTGTTCCTTGCTTGAGTAGTTGGAGTTTCTTGAAGAGATCGCGGTTGTAGTAGGTTGGCACAAAACGTGCTCGCATGACATCCTTCATTTGAGCCCAAGTGGTGATTGGAGGTTCACGTCTTGCTTGTCGTCGCTCAATGATTTGTTCCCACCATATGAGCACATAGTCTTGGAACTCAAGTGATGCCATAGCGATTTTCTTCGCTTCATCGTATTTGTGCAACCGAAAGATTTTGTCAACCTTCAATGCCCATGAGAAGTAGTCTTCGGGATCATTGCTTCCATTGAACTTGGGCATGGTGAATTTTAGCTTGCCGTAGCGTTGCTCTTCATTGTGTTGTTGGCGATGTTGATGATGACGTCCTTGACGTGGATTGTAATCGTCTTCACGTTGCTCTTGGCGTGGAGGAAGACCATGATCAACTTGCCCTTGTTGAGCTTGAGGTTGGGGTGGAGCTTGACGAGCTTGTGGAGGGGCTTGAGGAACTTGACGTTGTACATGAGGTTGGTAGTTCCTCTCTTGGCTTTCTTCTCGAAGGGCTTCCTATTGATTGCGCCGTTCGCGATTGCGGTTGGCGAAGGCTCTACTTGATTCTTGAAGGGCACGTTGCGCCTCAAGAGCTTGCGCTTCACGTTGTTGTTGTTGAAGACGTTGAGCCTTGGCGTCTTGTTCGTTTTGGTGAAGACGCACTCGTTCTTCCTCTTGTTGGCGACGAAGACGTTGTCGTTCTTGAGCTTAAGCAAAAACCTCTTGGTTTGATTGAGGACGAGGAACTTGATCATCAACTTGCTCTTGTGAATGCTTGTCATGTATCGGGTTGCGAGATGCATGACGGTCTTGACGAGCGGCACGACGAAGAGTGTTCGAAGTAGGTGTACTTGAGTCGTAGAAGGTGATGAGGACATGATTACCTTGGATACGACCAAAAATATTGCATACATGTATATTTGTGAGGTGATTTCTAATGCAAACTATGCAATAATTTATTTATGTCATCCAAGACAAAAATACTTCACAAACTTTTGTGCCATGTCTAATTGCAGGTGTATGGGACATTTGTACAATCCACATATGAAGATAAGGGAGAAAAAGATGTTTACCTGCTGTTCAAAAAGTTCTCTCACGTCACTTTTGGCCCAAGAGAAGATAGAGTCCAAGTCTCTCACGTCCTGGACTCAGATTCGGACTGCACAGACATACCTGACTCAAAACGTCAATAACTTTTTCATACGGACTCCAAATTGGTTGATTCTTTTTTGTTGGAAAATAGATTTCGTGCATTTTCCAACCCAATTGGAATCACCTTAAAATCCGTCCGGAGCGTTGAGTTATGGACGAAACAATCTGATGCTGCAGCAGAATCCGAGTCAAACTACAAGTCCAAAGGTGTTACGTCACCTCCACTTGGGCCCATTGGCCTTGTACGACCTAGGGTTAGTGTTAGGCTGCCTTGGGACGTCCTCCCACCTCCTTGGCCGCCACCCCTTGCTCCTATATAAGTAGATCCATCTAGTAGCTTTTTCCTGGGGGATTTGTTTAGTTAAAAGTTAGCCATTGCAACTTCGTGTACTTCGTTTGTGTCCAACGACCAGACCAAGACTGCTTACGGATCCCCACCTTTATCAATACTTCATATATATTTGCAATATTAAGATTGCTTTATCATATTCTTGCTTGTTCTTCGATTGCTTGTAGGAATAGACCTTCGTGGTCAGGTTGATCGTGCTCCGGCGTGGTCAATAACCTCTCGAAGTTGGTTTAGCGATTGCTAAGGCGCAACGTCGTGCACGTTTGTAGTCGGATCGTCAAAGTCATCTCCACCAAATCGATAGTTATCATCTCATCAAAAGATCGGGACACCCCGCATCTATCAAGTGGTATCAGTTTTCAGGTTGCTCGGGTAGAATTTCCAATTATCCCTAGATTAGATTTATTTTCTTACCTATTGTCCAAGAAAAATCCACAAAAAAAAGTTAGATCTATTCATCCTTTGTCCAAGCCAGTCTGAGCCTTTGCAGTTTTCTTTTCATTGTTTGCATTATTGAATTATCGGTTGCATCGTCATGTCGAGTTGCTGGTCTTAGTGTCTAGTTCGTTTAGAGTTTCGAGTTCTGTTCACATTAGTCACGCCGCCGCTGCATCGTTATCCCTTCCGTTGACCACCATCCATCCATCAATTTCCACCACGTGCTACCCACCGTTCATTGTCATAATCATAGTTGAGATCGTTCACATCTTCACTTGATCCAATCTGCATCTTATCTAGTTTGTTTGGAAAGAGGGAGAGAGAAAAAAAGAGAGAGAAAAAAGTAAAAAAAGTCAGAGAAAAAAAAGAGAGAAAGAAAAAGAAAAAAGTGTGAGAAAAAAAGAGAGAAAAAAAAAACAAAGTTCGGATCTATCTAGACTCAATCTCGTAGCTGAATTCGGATTGGAATCTGCTTTGTGCAATTTATTCAAGAAAAGCAGCATAACTTCCTCATACAAAGTCCGTTTGGCTCATGAGTACTCAAATTAAAGCTAGAGACGAGCCGCATCTAAATAGTTGCGAAGCTAACTCAATATTTGGCACCTCAAAATCGGCTCCTAAATAGGTCTTTTGCCCTCCAAGTTCGTGAACACAGCTTATTCCAGTTTTTCAAACCAGTTTTAGAATTTTTGACTCCTCATATCAACTCGAATTGAGTGATTCTTTTGAATTAGAAAGCTTGAGTTAGTAGCGTTCTTTTAAAAAGTTATCGAAAATTGGCTCAAACTTTTCAAGAGGAAAATTGAGAGAGAGTTGTTGTATATCCTGCTTGGCAGTTGTTCTTCATCATTATCTTTACTGCCGTTGTGATCTTCACTTATATCTTGCTGTCCAGAGCTACTTATTATCCTTCATTGATGCTAGTTGTGCTACACCGTGACCTCATTAGTGTTCTAGGCTGATGAGGACATCAATACCATTGTTACACCCACAGCCCCTACTGCTACATATACTGGACCAATTACTAGAGCTCGCGCACGCCAATTAAATTATCAGGTACTTTCGTTTCTTGGTAATGATTCTAATGTTCATGAGAATATGATGCTGCCTAAATTGGATACATTTGTTTTGCTTACAAATGAAGGCCCTAGCTTGGAGAAGGATGGACATTGGAGCAAGAACAAGCATGGAGATAATGCCATGCGCAAGGGGAACAAGAACGGAGTTACAAGTGATGATTTCAGGACTTTGAAGCCACCATAATGGGTGCATGAAGCCTTGGACGAAATATACAAGATGCTACTTCATAAATGTCGTCCGAGGCTATTCTAGGTGCTTCGTCACCTTATTATTGGGCCAGGCCCATGTAATTTCGAAATACTTAAGTATAGGCTGTTTTAGAGTCCGTATGTGTGGGGAAACAAGAGTTAGGGTTGATTTGGACCCCTCCACCAAGGGCCACGAAATTCCCCCTCTTCCTCCATATATACAGCCCTTAGGGCACCGTTTAGACCTGGGGTTTTGTTTAGATTAAAAGTTCGCCATAGCTGCAACTTCGCGTGCCGTTTGTGTTCAACGACCGGACAAAGGCGTCCACAGAACCCCACCTTGATCAATAAAGCTTTCATCTTATATTCGCAATATCCAGATTGCAATCTCAGTTTCTTGCTTGTTCTTCGTTTGCTCGCAGGAAACAGGCCCTCGTGGTCGTTGATCGTGCTCGGCGTGGTCAATAACCCTCGGAAGTTGGTTTAGCGATTGCTAAGGCGCGACGTCTCGCACGATCGTAGTCGGATCGTCAAGGTCGACTCCCACAGAAACGATAGCCACCATCTCATCGAAACATCGGGACACCTTTGCCTCTATCAAGTGGCAAAATTTTCCGAAAACGCACTTGTCGAAAAATTTTCTGGCTATCCTATTTTTAGGTGTTTCTAAGTGGATTGAGACAGTCGCCGTTATAGAAAGTTTTTTTTGACCCGTTTCCAGTTTTGGGTCCGGCGATCGAAAAAAAAAAATTTGGTCGAAAAATTTCGTGCCAATCCTGTCAGTTTGACCTGGGAAGAGTTTTGAGACACTCGCCATTATAGTGATTTTTCGCAAAAAAAAAAAAAGCAGCGCAAAAAAAAAAAAAAGCAGCGCAAAAAAAAAAGCGAAAAAAAAATTCCAGAGTGTGCTTTTCCGTTGTTTCCGTGCAGCGCCGTGATTTTGTTAGTGTTCTAGGCTCGAGTCTCTAGCACGGTCTAGCCTAGGACCAAAGACAAGATCTGTCGTTGAGCGTTTATTCAACTTTGCATCTCTGAATTGATTATTGCTAACCATTTTGCTACCATATTATAAGCCTTCCCAGCTCCACATACATCTACATCGTATTTGACTCTCCCCAGTAATCGCTCTATCCAAGCTTTGAGAGTTTTGACTACATCGGTTGCCGATCACCGCTTTCTTCTGGGTAAGAACTGGTAAGAATTTGAGATTTGCTGACGGATTTGTGATCGTCCACCACACCACCACCACCACTTCCTAGTAGTCTGTCAATCATATTCTTGTGTGTTTCTATTGCTGCTAACCATGGCAGGATCACAAGCCGATTTAGACCGACCGGGAGAACATGACAAACAAAGCGCTACATGATAAGTTTCAACAAATGATGAGTGGGCAGGTGGACGATGTGCTAAATAGATTTGAAGAGGCCATGGAGAAGATAGATGGCATTGAGAAGGCGTTCGAAACAAAGCTCGATAACAAGTTTAATGAATTGCTCGCGCGTCTACCACCACCACCACCGGCGGCACCTAACGCACCTCTACAACAACAAGGACTACCTCCACATCGCTAAACAGCCCTCCGCCGAGCTTCCGTGTCCCTCTTCACCTGCCAAGCTGCTGGTGCTGCTGTTGATATACGTGGCTCCTGCTGCTGCGGTGGGGAGGATGATTATGTGAGCTTACGAGGATGAGGTTGATCAACATCGAACTCGTGCAACCACCAGCACCACAACCACCAGGTCGTCCACATGCAAATAATGGCAATGTTCGGGCTCCCCTTCAGGTACGAGATCATGACCATCTCCCTAAACTGAAATTGAATATTCCACCATTTGAGGGTAGATATGTTCCTGATATATATCTTACTTGGGAGTTAGAAACTGAACAACGATTTACATGTTTACAATATCCTGAGGAGAGACGTGTTCCTGCTGCTGTTTGTGCTTTCACTAGCTTTGCATGTGTTTGGTGGTCTGAACATTGTAGATTATATCCTGTTCCAGCTACTTGGGCTGCTTTGAAAACTGCTATGCGTACTCGTTGGGTTCCACCATATTATCAGCGTGAATTACTTCAAAAATTGCAGCGCTTAAGACAAGGGAAAAATTCGGTAGAAGAATATTATCAGGAATTACAAACTGGCTTGATTAGATGTGGTATTGTTGAGGAGAATGAAGCTATGCTTGCACGTTTTCGGGTGGATTAAATAGAGATTCAGACCATTCTAGACTACAAGGATTATAATAATATCACTCGATTATTCCATCTTGCTTGTAAAGCTGAGCGTGAAGTGCAGGATCGATGTGCCTTGGCGCGGACTAACTTTTCTCGCAGGTCGACCTTCATCATGGACACCACGTGCATCATCTACTTCCACACGTTCTACTACACGCACCTCCGTCGGCTGCCACCTCCAACCGTGATACAAGAAAGCAGGCACAACCACCACTATCGCCAAGAGCACACTGCTGGGCCTACAGAGCTCTTCTTCTTCCATGGCGTCAACAGGGCACACAAGTGATATTATTTGTCGTCGTTGTAAGGGAAGAGGACATTTTATTGAGAGAATGCCAATCTCAGCGTGTGATGATTGCTACGAGGATGGTGGGTATGAGTCCGCTAGTGACTATGATGAAGAGACTTTGGCTCTTATTACACATGAAGAACACGGTGGAGATGATTCTGATCCCGAGACGCAATACATGGCTCTTTGAAGATCTTGACAGGTATGAATGTTTAGTTGCTCAACGTGTTTTGAGTGTGCAGGTTACACAAGCTGAGCAAAATCAGAGGCATAACTTGTTCCATACAAAGGGAGTTGTGAAGGAACGTTCTATTCAGCGTCATCATAGATGGAGGAGCTGCAACAACTTGGCTAGCATGGATATGGTGGAGAAGCTTTCTCTCACCACAAGACCACATCCACATCCTTACTACATCCAATGGTTCAACAACAGCGGCAAGGTTAAGGTAACACGTCTTGTTCGTGTGCATTTTAGTATCTCTACATATGCTGATTATGTTGATTGTGATGTGGTACCTATGCAAGCATGTTCCTTATTACTTGGTAGACCATGGCAATTTGATAAAATTCTGTACACCATGGTAGAAACAATCAGTATACTCTTGTTCACAAGGATAAAAATATTACTTTGCTTCCTATGACTCCTGATTCCATTTTGAAAGATGATATTAATAGAGCTAATAAAGCAAAACAGGAGAAAAATAAGAGTGAAAATCAGATTGTGGCAAAAGAATTTGAGCAACAAATGAAGCCTAATAATAAACCATCTAATGTTGCTTCGAAATTAAACTGAAAAGTGCATGTTTATTTGCCACCAAATCTGATATTGATGAGCTAGATTCTAGCAAATCTGTTTGCTATGCTTTTGTGTGCAAAGAGGCATTATTTTCATTCGAGGACGTGCCTTCCTCTTTGCCCCTCTCTGTCACTAACATTTTGCAGAGTTCGCGATGTCTTCCCACAAGGCGTGCCACCGGATTACCACCTATTCGAGGGATTGAGCATCAAATTGACTTAATTCCGGTGCATCGCTACCCAACCGCGCACCATACCGTACCAATCCGGAGGAGACGAAGGAGATTATCGTCAAGTACAGGAGCTGCTCGACAAAGGTTATATCGCGAATCTCTTAGTCCTTGTGCTGTTCCTATTATACTAGTGCCTAAAAAGGATGGTGCGTCGGCGTATGTGTGTTGATTGTAGAGGCATTAATAATATTACTATTCGTTATCGTCATCCTATTCCTAGGCTAGATGATATGCTTGATGAATTAAGTGGCTCTACAATATTCTCCAAAGTTGATTTATGTAGTGGATACCATCAAATTCGTATGAAATTGGGAGATGAATGGAAAACAGCATTTAAAACTAAGTTTGGATTATATGAGTGGCTAGTCATGCCTTTTGGGTTAACTAATGCACCTAGTACTTTCATGAGATTAATGAGCGAAGTTTTACGTGCTTTCATTGGACGATTTGTGGTAGTTTACTTTGATGATATACTGATTTATAGCAAATCTTTGGAAGAACATTTGGAACATTTACGTGCTGTTTTAATGCTCTCGTGATGCACGTTTGTTTGGTAACCTTGGGAAGTGCACCTTTTGCACCGATCGAGTATCTTTTCTTGGCTATGTTGTTACTCCACGAGGAATTGAAGTTGATAAAGCCAAGATTGAAGCTATTGAGAGTTGGCCGCAGCCCAAAACGGTCACACAAGTGAGGAGTTTTCTTGGACTCGCTGGTTTCTATAGGCGTTTTGTGAGAGACTTTAGCACCATTGCTGCCCCTCTCAATGAGCTTACAAAGAAGGATGTGCCTTTTGTTTGGGGTACCGCATGGGAAGAAGCCTTCACGGTATTGAAAGATAAGTTGACACATGCTCCTTTACTCCAACTTCCCGACTTTAATAAGACTTTTGAGCTTGAATGTGATGCTAGTGGAATTGGATTAGGAGGTGTGTTATTACAAGATGGCAAACCTGTTGCATACTTTTCGAAAAATTGAGTGGGCCTAGTCTGAACTATTCTACTTATGACAAAGAATTATATGCTCTTGTTCGGACTTTAGAGACATGGCAACATTATTTATGGCCCAAAGAATTTGTTATACATTCGATCATGAATCTTTGAAACATATTAAAAGTCAAGCTAAACTGAATCGTAGACATGCTAAATGGGTTGAATTCATTGAGACTTTCCCTTATGTCATTAAACACAAGAAGGGTAAAGAAAATGTTATTCTTGATGCTTTGTCTCGTCGATATACTATGCTTTCACAACTTGACTTCAAAATATTTGGTTTGGAGACCATCAAAGATCAATATGTGCATGATGCTGATTTTAAAGATGTAATGCAGAATTGTAAAGAGGGAAGAACATGGAACAAGTTCGTTATTAATGATGGTTTTGTGTTCGTGCTAACAAGCTATGCATTCCTGCTAGCTCTGTTAGTCTTTTGTTGTTGCAGGAGGCGCATGGAGGAGGTTTAATGGGACACTTTGGCGTGAAGAAGACGGAGGATATACTTGCTACACATTTCTTTTGGCCAAAGATGAGGCGGGATGTTGAGCGTTTTGTTGCTCATTGCACTACATGTCAAAAAGCTAAGTCACGACTCAATCCTCATGGTTTATATATGCCTTTGCTGTGCCTAGTGTTCCTTGGGAGGATATATCTATGGACTTTGTTTTAGGTTTACCTCGAACAAAGAAGGGAGGATAGCATATTTGTTGTCGTGGATAGATTCTCGAAAATGGCACACTTTATACCATGTCATAAAAGCGATGATCTTTGTTAATGTTGCTGATTTGTTCTTTCGTGAAATTATTAAGCTTGCATGGTGTGCCAAATACTATTGTTTCAGATCGTGATACTAAATTTCTTAGCCACTTTTGGAGATGTTTATGGGCTAAGTTGGGGACTAAACTGCTTTTAGTACTACTTGTCACCCCAAACTGATGGACAAACTGAAGTAGTCAATAGAACATTGTCTACTATGCTTAGGGCTGTTTTGAAGAATAATAAGAAAATGTGGGAAGAATGCTTGCCTCATATTGAATTTGCTTATAATCGTTCATTGCATTCTACTACTAAGATGTGCCCTTTTGAAATTGTGTATGGCTTCCTACCTCGTGCACCTATTGATTTGTTGCCTCTTCCATCTTGGGAGAAGGTTAATTTTGATGCTAAAGAACGTGCTGAATTGATTTTAAAAGTGCATGAGATAACTAAGGAAAACATTGAGCGTATGAATGCTAAATATAAACTTGCTGGAGATAAGGGTAGAAAACATGTTGTCTTTGCACCGGAGATCTTGTTTGGTTACATTTGCGTAAGGATAGGTTTCCTAATTTGCATAAATCAAAGCTAATGCCACGTCTTGATGGTCCATTTAAGGTGTTAGAGAAAATAAATGATAATGCATATAAACTTGAGCTGCCTGCAGATTTTGGGGTTAGTCCCACTTTTAACATTGCAGATTTGAAGCCTTATTTGGGTGAGGAATATGAGCTTCCGTCGAGGACGACTTCATTTCAAGAAGGGAGGATGATGAGGACATCAATACCATTGTTACACCCACAGCCCCTCTTGCTACATATCTTGGACCAATTACTAGAGCTCGCATGCGCCAATTAAATTATCGTACTTCCGTTTCTTGGTAATGATTCTAATGTTCATGAGAATATGATGCTGCCTAAATTGGATACATTTGTTTTGCTTACAAATGAAGGCCCTAGCTTGGAGAAGGATGGACATTGGAGCAAGAACAAGCATGGAGATAATGCCATGCATAAGGGGAACAAGACGGAGTTACAAGTGATGATTTCAGGACTTTGAAGCCACCATAATGGGTGCATGAAGCCTTGGACGAAATATACAAGATGCTACTTCATAAATGTCGTCCCGAGGCTATTCTAGGTGCTCGTCACCTTATTATTGGGCCAGGCCCATGTAATTTCGAAATACTTAAGTATAGGCTGTTTTAGAGTCCGTATGTGTGGGAAACAAGAGTTAGGGTTGATTTCGGACCCCTCCACCAAGGGCCACGAAATTCCCCCCCTCTTCCTCCATATATACAGCCCTTAGGGCACCGTTTAGACCTGGGGTTTTGTTTAGATTAAAAGTTCGCCATAGCTGCAACTTCGCGTACTTCGTTTGTGTTCAACGACCAGACAAAGGCGTCACAGAACCCCACCTTGATCAATAAAGCTTTCATCTTATATTCGCAATATCCAGATTGCAATCTCAGTTTCTTGCTTGTTCTTCGTTTGCTCGCAGGAAACAGGCCCTCGTGGTCAGGTTGATCGTGCTCCGGCGTGGTCAATAACCCTCGGAAGTTGGTTTAGCGATTGCTAAGGCGCGACGTCTCGCACGATCGTAGTCGGATCGTCAAGGTCGACTCCCACAGAAACGATAGCCACCATCTCATCGAAACATCGGGACACCTTTGCCTCTATCATAGGCTCGCGTCTCTAGTCTGGTCTAGCCTAGGACCAGCACAGTACTGTCGTTTAGCGTTTATTCAACATTGCATCTATGAATTGATTATTGCTAAATTTTTTTGCTACCATATATAGCCAACCCAGCTCCACATATTTCTACACCGTGTATCGTCGTTCCCCGCAATCACTTTACACAATCTTGAGTTACTTGACACCGCTGGTTGCTGTCACCACCGCCGCATGGTAAGAACTTGTAAGATATTGATATTTGCTTTCTTGTGAGCACTTTACAACCACATCCTAGTAGTTCATAGGAACATTATTCTCGAATTTTGTTTCTTGTTTCTACTAATCATGACAGGTTCCGGAGATAGAAGTTCTTGGACGACGGACACATCTTCATCATCACGAGAGTTGGGACAACACACACAAGCATATGGTCAGGGTATGTCTTTACCATCATTTGAGGGTAGATTAAATCCTGCTATTTATCTAGCTTGGGAGCTTGAATTAGAAGAAGTTTTTAGTCACCATGATTTTTCTGAACTTGAGAGAGTACGAGCTACCACTAGAGCATTTACTGGTTTCTCCACCATTGCACCTACTAGAGCAGCCCCACCCCAGATTGTGAGCGCGACATCATCTCAAGTGTATGGTGCATTATCAAGGCCCGTACCTACATCAGCTACGTCTTTGCGACAAGGTAACAGTAAAGGTATTAATGATATAACTTCACATGAGAATGATGCATCCCTAGTTAACTTGAATGCATCATGTGTTGAGTTAACTGGTGATTTGAGCACATCACCTATTTTAGAGAATCTTGATACTATCATGAATGCGTCATGTTATCAAACAACTGAAATACCAACAATTTTGAGTGCACCCATTGAATTAACTATTGATGCAAAAGAATCAATGTTTAATCATTTTGATATGACCTCTAATCTTGGTGATGATTCTGTGTCGAATGACTTATTGCATGTTTGCTTATTTAAGCATGTTGTAGCATGTAAACTTGATGCAAGCAAGGTTTATTCACCAATGTTGGGATGGTTTAATGATGAACATTGTCAATCTTTTGAAATGAATAAGAGCTTCACTTATATGTGCAAACTGATTTGTAATATTTTCATGCCTTCTACTTCTTGTGATAATGTTTTGGCTTTAGATTTTATGAACTATGCAAGTTACTCATCTATTCACGTGTCATATGTGCAAAAATCAAGGGAAGTAAAAATGGATGACATATACATATACAACATGTACACCTTGTCTCTTTTGTTAGCCATATTTCAGACTAAGCAACGCCGAGGACGGCTTTGTTTTCAAGAAGGGGAGGATGATGAGGACATGATTACCTTGGATACGACCAAAAATATTGCATACATGTATACTTGTGAGGTGATTTCTAATGCAAACTACGCAATAATTTATTTATGTCATCCAAGACAAAAATACTTCACAAACTTTTGTGCCATGTCTAATTGCAGGTGTATGGGACATTTGTACAATCCACATATGAAGATAAGGAGAAAGAGATGTTTACCTGCTGTTCAAAAGTTCTCTCACGTCACTTTTGGCCCAAGAGAAGATAGAGTCCAAGTCTCTCACGTTACGGACTCAGATTCGGACTGCATGACATACCTGACTCAAAACGTCAATAACTTTTCATACGGACTCCAAATTGGTTGATTCTTTTTTGTTGGAAAATAGATTTCGTGCATTTTCCAACCCAATTGAATCACCTTAAAATCCGTCCGGGCGTTGAGTTATGGACGAAACAATCTGATGCTGCAGCAGAATCCGAGTCAAACTACAAGTTCAAAGGTGTTACGTCACCTCCACTTGGGCCCATTGGCCTTGTACGACCTAGGGTTAGTGTTAGGCTGCCTTGGGACGTCCTCCCACCTCCTTGGCCGCCACCCCTTGCTCCTATATAAGTAGATCCATCTAGTAGCTTTTTCCTGGGGGATTTGTTTAGTTAAAAGTTAGCCATTGCAACTTCGTGTACTTCGTTTGTGTCCAACGACCAGACCAAGACTGCTTACGGATCCCCACCTTTATCAATACTTCATATATATTTGCAATATTCATATTGGTTTATCATATTCTTGCTTGTTCTTCGATTGCTTGTAGGAATAGATCTTCGTGGTCAGGTTGATCGTGCTCCGGCGTGGTCAATAACCTCTCGAAGTTGGTTTAGCGATTGCTAAGGCGCAACGTCGTGCACGTTTTTAGTCGGATCGTCAAAGTCATCTCCACCAAATCGATAGTTATCATCTCATCGAAAGATCGGGACACCCCGCATCTATCAGAAGGTGTCGTCGGAGTGTCGACTCGAGCGGCTCCGTCTCGATGATGAAGAAGTAGAATGATGTCGGCTTCTCATCAAGGCGCGTATCTCGTCCATTCTTGCATCATTCTCTTGCTTGTGAGCGTCGAACTTGTTGTCGAAGTAGTCCCTTGTACGTTGCTCGGAGAGTCGCAAGTCCGTGGCTTGGTTGTCGATGCGGTCGCTCATTGCTTGTTGTTCTTGGTGCAACGCTCGTTGTGCACCAAAGAGGTGGCTCTTGGTGACATATGATGACATTTCGTCGTCTTGCTCGATGAAGAGTGGGTTGGTAGAGGTACTTGGCCTATCCATCATTCCAAGCAAAATGTGAGTGGTAGAACGGAAAAGAACTTATACCAATGTACCTTTGACCGATGTTGAAGATGAATCAAGTTCACTCAATGCGGACAATGAAATAGCACTATTGGTACCAATCCTTGTCGGTTCTCACACCTACACAAATAAAAGCCTATGGTGGAGCTTGGTGAGGATGGTGGCACAAAATTTGATGCAATTGTAAGTGAGACACAATAATGTTGGAAATGATTCACAAATTTGCAAATGCAACAGGTAGACCAATAGCAAGATATGGTACACGGAAACACACACGCAAATAGATAATATGGGGTTATGAAACCAAGGATGAGCCAAAATGTGGAATTCACCAAGATGCTCTTGTTGCACAACACTAGAGAGACGCTAGCACGATTGCACAATAGGCGGATACGAACTTGTGCACAACCTACTAAGCAAAAATGCAACGACTTCTATCCCAAGTATGCTATATGTATGGTGTTTCGATGTGTTGATCCAAGATGATCAAGTATGACAATCTTAATGTTGTATGATGCTATGGTTCTTGCTCATAAGCTCTTTGCTTATCTTTCTCTCTTTGCTTAAAAGCTTGATTGGCTCTTTCTCTTGTGAGCTCTTTTCCTCATGCAAAACTTCACGAACCAAGATAGCAATTGTGTATGCTATGACAACCTTGTGACACACAAGTGGATCCCAAGATATGCACCACTATGGTACGGTATGTATGCTATGGAGTATGATCACTAAATGTGCACAAGTCACGTTGCCGGCAATACTCAATGGCTAGTCTCGATGGGTAAGCTACGTAAAATGAGACAATGTGGGTTATCAATGCAAATGCAAGGTATGACAAAGATGTCGTAGAAGTTACCGTCCTTGCGATGATGACTAGTCGATGTAGATGAGTGGTAGTGATGATGACTTCGAACCGTACCTAGATAGCCGAAACACAATAGGATACGGGAAACCACAACTCAAAATCTCAAGGACCAAAATGTGTCAAAATCGTCATCGGATGTATCGTGGAAGATTTTGGTGTATGTGGGTTTGGGAGATGTGGTGGGAGGTGGGGTTGTGGTGGTGGCCGAACTGAAAATTCAGTTTAAATCGAGTTGAGCAGACGTCCGGTTTTTGCGGTCGTCCGGCCGTCGAACGTCCGTTACTGCCGGTCGTCCGGTGCACTGAAGTGATTTTCAGTAGCGGGAAGAACTGCTCGGTTTGGGTGGAAGGGGTTGGTGAGGTCGAAATCGAGTGGTTTGGTGGATGGAAAAGGGTGGGGAGGGTGGGAAAGCTAGATCCACACGTAGCAACGCAAATCCATGGACCAAATCCAACAAAATCTCTACTCACAAACAAATCACAAAAAAAAATTTGGGGCTATTTTTGGTGGGGATTTTCGAATTTAGGATGAAAACAACAAAATCAAGCTAGAAAACACGGTGTAGGGGCTCCAGAGCGTGATCAACGTGGCTCATGATACCAAGATGATGTAGGCGGGACCCTCGTGGATGATCTTTCACGTTGGAGCGGATCCTCACGGGAATCACGAAGAACAGCGGAAGAACAAGAGGGTAACACGGGAAAACGAGAGAATTCACTCAGCCGACAAGAGATCAATCACACAAGTGCTAGATCACCGATCACATAGAGTGGCACAAGATTCAAGATCAACAAAGGAAAGATACAAACGGTAGCCGTTCTTCTCCGTGAGGAGGCCTTGATGGGGTCCACCCTAGAAGGGGGTCTTGAATCCGCTTGGGGGATCTTCTCCATAGAGGTCCTGATCTCCGAGGAGAAGTAGCCAAGTGGATGAGCAAAGGCCCTCACACAAAATATGAGCTAATCCAATGCTACCCTAGCTAGGAGGAGGAGGGGTTCTATTTATAGTCTTAGTAAAAAAGGGGGCGAAGTGAAGGGGTACATGGGCTTGCCCAAATCTATCTTGTGAGACAGTGCAGGACGTCCGCTGGGGGCCGGTCGTCCGGTGGCTCAGAAGGGACCGGTCGTCCGGTGGTGCCGGACGTCCGCTGGATCCGTTCTGTGAAGGAGGCGCCGGTCGTCCGGTTTCTTCATACTTCCGCTGATTTGGCTCGGGTCCAGGAGCACCGGACGTCCGATGGTTTCTGGTCGTCCGGTCGCCGGTCGTCCGTTGGAACCGGTCTTCCGCACATTCGGCTCGGGTCCTCAGGGGCCGGTCGTCCGCTGGAGGCCGGACGTCCGCTCGCTGTGAGAGTGTGGCCGGTCGTCCGGTCCGGGCCGGACGTCCGCTTGCTGGGGCTTCAGGCGCCGGACGTCCGGTCCCTACCGGTCGTCCGGTGGCTGGAGTTTTCTCCGGTAGCTCTTCTTCTTGTCCTTTGCGGTTGGTAGCTTCGTCTCCTTGTCCAATGGATGTAGATGAACCATGGCTTTCCCCCAGTTACCTGATCACACACAAAGTGTGATGCGGAGCATCCCACGTTCATCCCCATGTACACTCCATGTACTCTCCAAGCCCCAAGGATACATAAGATGAGACCTCGACTTTGCGCCATTGGACCTAAGGTGAACTCGCTCCTTTCCGAATCTTCCCTTTCCGCATGTAAGACATGGATGCTACTTCAAGAGCGGACCTTGTGCATACTCAGGTACACCCGAGGAGACCATGGAGAGCCCAAGGACCAAGGCCAGCGTCTTGTGAGCGAAGGAAGGAGAAGAAGAAAGAAGACCAAGGGCGAGCGGTACTACCGCCAACACCGAGCGGTACTACCGCTAAAGGCCCCCGAGCGGCACTACCGCCGAACTTCCGCTCTACTGCTGCTCAACCCGACAAACTCCTATGCTCGGCGACCGGGTCCGTACTACCGCCCGGTCCAAGCGGCACTACCGCTTGCAAGCGGTACTACCGCCCTCCCAAGCGGTACTACCGCTCTGCTGCTTGCAAGAACCATGGCCTTTGGCCTTGTATCCCCCTCTCACTTACCCCTTCGTGGCTTAGACTATAAATAGACCACCTCCCCTCCTTTCTAGGGTTAGCTTAGGTTTAGCTCATGTTTGTGTGAGAGCTTTGCTCGTCCACTTGGTTACTTCTCCTCGGGGCCCAGGACCTCTTGGAGAAGATCCCCCAAGCGGATTCAAGACCCACTTCTAGGGTGGACCCCATCAAGACCTCCTCACGGAGAAGAACGGCTACCGTTTGTATCGTCCTTTGTTGACCTTGAATCATGTATCTCCCTTTGTGTTCATCGAGCTAGCACTTGTGTGATTGATCTCTTGTCGGTTGAGTGAATTCTCTCGCGTTTTCCCGTGTTTTCCTCTTGTTCTTCCGCGTGTTCTTCGTGATTCACCGTGAGATCCGCTCCAACATGAAAGATCGTCCACGTGGGTTCCGCCTACATCATCTATGGTATCATGAGCCACGTTGATCACGTTTTGGAGCCCCTACCCTCTTTTTCTAGCTTGATTTTGTTGATTTCGTCCTAAATCCGAAAATCCCCACCAAAAATAGCCCCAAATTTTTTTTGTGATTTGTTAGTTTTGATGATGTTTTGTTGATTTTGATCCATGGATTTGCCTGGTTTCAAGTGGATCTAGCATTCCCCAAGTTTCCCATCTTTCCTCCACGAAATCTCTCAATTTTGACCCGAAATCACCCATTTCCGCCCCAAAATCGCGCCCTATCCGGATTTGCGAAAAATCCCGACACGAGCGGTACTACCGCCCTTCCAAGCGGTACTACCGCTTAGCACCTCAAGCGGTACTACCGCCCTTCCAAGCGGCACTACCGCCCCCCGAGCCAGATTTTGCGAAAAAACCCGACACGAGCGGTACTACCGCCCATTCCAAGCGGTACTACCGCTTCGAGCGGTACTACCGCCCTCCCGAGCAGTACTACCGCCCTACCCATTCAGCTTTCCGAGTTTCACCGTTTTGCCCATAACTAATTCATCCGAGTCCGATTTTGGCGTTCTTTAGCTCGTTTTGAAGCTATTGACATCCCCTTCCCATAAAAATACTACCATCACCATTTGACTCCATCAAATTTTGTGAACTTTGGCATCTTTGCCTAGGGCTTCCGCCACATCCTCCGCATAACCACCACCGACTTCGCAACCTAACCAATTTGTTCCCCATAGCATTAGTGGTTGCTTGAGTAGTGATTCGAGTCTCCTAAGGTGTTTGGCTACTTAGGGACGATTGCTTCTTCATCAACCACCACCACCACTTCCACATAACCTTGCCCACCATACACTTCCGACAACCCAACTTAACCCAATAGTTGATTGAGCTTTTTCGAGTTGTGGCTTGTGTCTCCTAAGGTGCTTCGGCTACTTAGGGACGGCAACTTCAACTCCGACACGTGTATAGCCCATCATTCCACTTCCGCATTGCCAAGTGCAAACCACCACCGCATTCCCGCTACCACCATTTTTACATTTGACGTTTGGGATTTTGAGTTCGCGGTTTTTCCGTTTCCTAAGGTGTTTCGGCTACTTAGGGACGAGTCTCCATCATCTTGGTATCTACATCAAGAACACCGCCACTCATCATCGCCAAGGACGGTAACCTCCATATCATATTGGTATCGTGGTATCCATCCATTGTATATTCCCCTTGCCATTGCATTGTTAACCCCTAGCCTTACTTTTGCGTTACTTGCCTATCGAGACTAGCCATTTGAGTATTGCCGGCAACGTTACTTGTGCACATTAGTGATCATACCTTCCATTACATACCATACCATATCATATTGGTATCATATCACCCATTGTGTCTCAAGTTTGTTCCCGCATATACACAATTGCTATCTTGGTTTGTGCATTGTGCAAAGTGGCCATAGAAAAAGAAAGAAAGAGAAATAAAGCTTTTAAGCAAAAGAGAGAAAGAGCAAAGAAGCTTGTAAGCAAGTGCCATAGCATCATACCACATTGCATATAAAATTATCATATCCGATCATCTTGGATCATCTTGAGAGAAACACCGGGAACCATACATACATAACATACTTGGGATAGAAGTTTATCCATTTTGCATCTTATAGGTTGTGCACAAGTGTCGTATCCGCCTATTGAGCAATCGTGCTAGCGTCTCTCTTGAGTTGTGCAACACGAGCGTTTTCCGTGGATTCCACATTTTGTGCTCATTCCTTGGTTGCGCGACCCCATTTATCTATCCGTGTGTGTGTTTCCGTGTGCCATTCTTTGCTATTGGTCCATTTGTTTCACTTGCGAATTTGTGAATCTCTTTCAACATTATTGACTCTTGCTAACATTTTGCATTAAATTTTGTGCCACTATCCTCACCGAGCTCCTCCATAAGCTTTACTTGTGTAGGTGTGAGAACCGACAAGGATTGGTACCAATAGTGCTATTTCATTGTCCGCATTTGAGTGAACTTGATTCATTTTCAACATCGGTCAAGGTACATTGGTATAAGTTCTTCTCTTTCTCCCACTCATATTTGCTTGAGTCTTGTGATGGATAGGCAAGGCATTTCATCTCCGGTCTTCGACAACAACGACGGCGTGAACAACTACATCACCAAAGCGTCTCTCTTCGATCTACAACGACAAGTGCAAGGCACACAATCAAGATTGCGAGAGCGCATCGAGAACATCTCCATCAACATTCATCACTCCGAAGCAAGGAGAAGGGACTACTTCGACAAGAAGCTTGCCGCACATAAAGAGGAGCAAGATTGATGAGGACATGACTACCTTGGATGAGACCAAAAATATTGCATACATGCATATTTCTCAGGTGATTTCTAGTGCAAACTATTCAATAATATATTTATGTTATCCAGGACAAAAATACTTCACAAACTTTTGTGCCATGTCTAATTGCAGGTGTATGGGACATTTGTACAATCCACATATGAAGATAAGGGAGAAAGAGATGTTTACCTGCTGTTCAAAAAGTTCTCTCACGTCACTTTTGGCCCAAGAGAAGATAGAGTCCAAGTCTCTCACGTTCGGACTCAGATTCGGACTGCACAGACATACCTGACTCAAAACGTCTCTAACTTTTCATACGGACTCCAAATTGGTTGATTCTTTTTTGTTGGAAAATAGATTTCGTGCATTTTCCAACCCAATTGAATCACCTTAAAATCCGTCCGGAGCGTTGAGTTATAGACGAAACAATCTGATGCTGCAGCAGAATCCGAGTCAAACTACAAGTCCAAAGGTGTTACGTCACCTCCGCTTGGGCCCATTGGCCTTGTACGACCTAGGGTTAGTTTTAGGCTGCCTTGGGACGTCCTCCCACCTCCTTGGCCGCCACCCCTTGCTCCTATATAAGTAGATCCATCTAGTAGCTTTTTCCTTGGGATTTGTTTAGTTAAAGTTAGCCATTGCAACCGTACTTCGTTTGTGTCCAACGACCAGACCAAGACCGCTTACGGATCCCCACCATTATCAATACTTCATATATATTCGCAATATTCAGATTGCTTTATCATATTCTTGCTTGTTCTTCGATTGCTTGCAGGAATAGACCTTCGTGGTCGGTTGATCGTGCTCCAGCGTGGTCAATAACCTCTCGGAGTTGGTTTAGCGATTGCTAAGGCGCAACGTCGTGCACGCTTGTAGTTGGATCGTCAAAGTCGTCTCCACCAAATCGATAGTTATCACCTCATCGAAAGATCGGGACACCTCGCCTCTATCAAGTGGTATCAGTTTTCAGGTTGCTCGGTGAGAATTTCCAATTATCCTAGATTAGATTTATTTTCTTACCTATTGTCCAAGAAAAAGCGAAAAAAAAGTTAGATCTATTCATCATTTGTCCTAGCCAGTCCAAGCCTTTGCAATTTTCTTTTCATTGTTTGCATTATTGAATTATCGGTTGCATCGTCGTGTCGAGTTGCTGGTCTTAGTGTCTTGTTCCTTTAGAGTTTCGAGTTCTGTTCACATTAGTCACGCCGCTGCATCATTATCCCTTCCGCTGTCCACCATCCCATCCATTAATTTCCATCACGTGCTACGCACTGTTCATTGTCATAATCATAGTTGAGGTCATTCACATCTTCGCCTGATCCAATCTGCATCTTATCCAGTTTGTCTTGGAAAGAGGGAGAAAAAAAAAGATAGAGAAAAAAAAGAGAGAAAAAAGGAAAGAAAAAAAAGAAAACGAGAGAGAAGAAAAAGAAAAAAAAGCGTGAGAAAAAAAAAGAGAGGAAAAAAACCGGCTCTATCTAGAATCAATCTCGTACCTGAATTCGGATTGGAATCTGTTTTGCACACTGTTCAGTAAAACAGGTGTATCTTCCTCATACGAAGTCCGTTTTGACTCCGTGAGTACTCAAATTAAAGCTAGAGACGAGGCGCATCTAAATAGTTGCAGAAGCTAGTTCAATATTTGACACCTCAAAATCGGCTTCTAAATAGGTGTTTTTGCCCTCTGAAGTTCGTGAACACAGCTTGTTCCAATTTTTCAGGCCAGTTTTAGAATTCTTTGACTCCTCATATCAACTCGAATTGAGTGATTCTTTTGCATTGGAAAGCTTGAGTTAGTAGCATTCTTTGAAAGAATTTATCACAAAATTGGCTCAAACTTTTCAAGAGGAAAGTTGGAGAGAGAGTTGTTGTATGTCCTGCTTGGCGCTTGTTTTTCATCATTATCTTCACTGCCGTTGTGATCTTCACTTATATCTTGCTGTCAAGAGCTACTTAGTATCCTTCATTGATGCTAGTTG
>JAHIAM010002441.1:0-27219 GCA_021605205.1 Aegilops longissima | reverse complement strand
CCAACATCACATAACATACTTGACACATGCACACTCGGTGGTTTTGTCCTATGACACTCACACTCGCTGCAGGACTCTCTCCTCAGGCCCACGAGGTCGCTCCATCAATCGCTTGAACATACAACAAGAGAGAGGTTAGTTTGACCAACAAGGATGGTTCTTTTTGGTTTGTGTTACGATATGCACGGTAGGAGTATGTACATGTCAAAGAGGAGTATATGCGTTTGCAACCTAGCTCCATATGGGGACTTTCCGTCTCTCGAGGCAGGTGCCACATCAAAGTTGTACATTATATGGGTATTCAAACATCATGTAATACCATGCAGGCGGTGGTTTCTATAGGAACTCACTGCAGTATGCCCATCCATGGGCATGCGTAGGTTGTCCTCCTCACTTTGACCCAACGAGAGAGAGAGAGAGAGGTTAATTTGACCATCAAGGAATATTATTTTGGCACAAGAGAAGTACATATATACCACGGTTTAATGGGGGCGCATATATAGCACATACCATGCATCATGAACCTTTAGTGCTTCTAATGGACTTTTTGGTTTCTATATATGTAGTTCCACATCAAAGTTTTCGCAAACATCACGTAAACACCTTTTGGGCCACATGCATTTGCGGGAGGTAATGTGAGTCCTATATAGGATGATCATCGCTATTCCCACATACGCTTTCTCTTTCCGTGTTGGGCTCATGAAGTTCGTCATTCATCACTTTGACCCAACGAGAGAGGTACGCTTGATGAACAAGGAGGATTAATTATTTTAGGGCTGTGTTACTAGGTGTATAGTACATGTCAAGAGGGTGACCCGATATGTATACTATGTCTCACATGAACCTCACTGTGGGGACTTTGTGGTTTTTGAGGCAAATGCCACATCAAAGTTGTGCATTAGGTATTCAAAACATCACAACACACCTCTTCATATATATGTTCCGCACACGCGGCAATCGTGATGGTTCACTACAAAAAATACACTGATGATACGGTTTGTCACAAGAGGTCGCGTTTTTTGTCATGCATGTACATCCATGACAAATTTATGATGTAATCAAGATAGTCATACCTGCGTTGTAATAGAAGTGTTCCATGACAATACCAAAATTATCATCACGGAAGTGTCCACTTCCATGACGATAAATCGCGCCACGTAAGTGCTTTCGCCAAGGGTGACCGACACGCGGCATCCACCGTAACGGAACGCCGTTGTTATCGGGTCGGTTTTGATCCGATAACCCGCTAACAGCCCCGACCAATGGGGATTTTCCACGGTAAAATCATCATTGGTCGGAGGAGACACGGTCGTGTCCGCGCTGGCATAGGTGTCACTCATCCAATGGGCGTAGACGCCTTTATGATATGTTGACACGCGGACAAGCCCATCAAGTTTAAATGGGCCACCCAACCAAGGCCCACAAGATTTTATGGACTATAATGGGTCCGCCCAGCTAAAGGCCCACAAGATTTTATGGACTATAATCGGGCGCCCAACTAAAGGCCCACAAGATTTTATGGACCATAATGGGCCAAATTAAAGGCCCACAAGATTTTACGGGCCATAATGGGCCGTCATTGTAAAGGCCCACAAGATTTTTGTGTGCATAATGGGCCGCCAGTAAAGGCCTATAAGATTCTTATTGATCATAATGGGTCGCCCAAATAAAGGCCCACGAGATTTCGCCGACATTAATGGCGGCCCAACTTGTGAGGCCCACAAGATTTTGAGGACCCTAGTAGGCCGCCCATTAACTCGCTGCCATGTTTTGGGCCAAATGTCGCCCATATTTGATCCGTCCATTAATGGCTCTGCACACACCGGCCTAATAGTGGCCCATATGAGATCCGCCCGCTAAAGCCTAATCGCTTCGGGCCAAATTACGCCGTGATCAGTCCCGACCTTTAAGAGGCTTTGGGCTCAATTATGGCCTATATCAGATTCGCCCATTAACCGGACACTATGCTTTTGGGCCCACTTTCTAAAGGCCCACTTAGTAATTCGCCCGATATTAGTTTTGGCCTGTTATATCCCGCTTAACATTTCGCCCTATATTAATTTCGCCGTTAAAAGCTTGCTATATAGTTGGGCCTAATTCACGCCCGTTTGCATCCGCTCGCCGAAATTCGATATCTCGATTGGGCCAAACAAGGACCGAGACAATTTTGGCTCATAAAAGCCCGGATTTGATTTGCATAATCATGGGTCGGGTTCATTTCAGTCGTCCGCCGCTGCGTGAGCTGTTCAAAGACATTTCAGCCCAACCTACATCGTGATTGCATGACGCCCCGATTATGTACCGTAATTTTACGGTTTGGACGGTTTATCGCGAAGACAAGATATATATACAAGAAAATAACTGCAGCATCGTGAATAAGAAAAACCTAGACTATACAATAAAGAAATTACGGCATATTACATCCACGGCATCAAAGTTCGCCACTATGATAATAAAGCACAAGCATACAATAGATTACATACACTGGCATCAAAGATCGCCACCAAAGGCAAATAAACACGACAAAAATAATATACAAAACCGACAAGACTTCAATAGAGTTCAAGAAAGGTTAGTTCATTGGGAGTCAGCAAAGCAAGCAACTGAGCAAGATGATGAGATCATTGCTTGTTCAACACTTATATCTTCCTCACTCAAAGATAAACAAGCAGACAGATGACAGGTTTTGCACATAAAAGTATTTGCCGATAATTCATCACATTTCTTATCGACGAATAAAGTGACACATGTTTAAAATTGCATTAACACAATATGGTATTGTTCAGTCAAGACATGGCAGGAAATGACATTGTGAAGGAGTTGGCAGCTTCAACGACACCACCGGATTACGATCAAGAACTCATAAGTATCAATGGTTAGTGTGTCAATTTATACCATTTCAGATTGGCAAATAAAGAGACGGTTTAAATAATAGTAGAATGATATGACATTGTTCATAGTTAAGACATTGCAGAATATGACATTGTGTCAGTAGGGGTAGGTTCACCACACCACCGGATTACTTGATGAAGAATGAAGCATACATGCAAAGCAAAAGAAGATCACTTGCTCAGATAGTTTAATTTACATGGTATGAAGAAGGAACTTGGTTGTACAACTGAAAACTTAAATTGAGAAGGACAAACTTTTGTTTATGAACTACATAATAAACTTTAAATAAGCAATTTGATGCAAACACCAAAAATAAATAGCTGTTGCAAACATGCCTAACCAAATATATACAACAAAGTTTGAAGGCTTGAGATGGACAAACTTACATTATTGGTGAAGACAGGCTCTATAAAGGCCTTGTCCATGCCGATGGGGGGCAATTCAAGAAGTTTACCACATAATCTTCTTCAAAAGCATTGCCTTTATTCTACATTTTGTTAAGAGTAAATATAGATGTGATAATATACGAAAAATGGAGAATATTTAAGATAAGATGAAGAGTGATGCTACATAACCAAGTAGCTATAAATGTAAGTGCAGCGATATGGCAAAAGGTACAACCAAGAGCAATGCACAACTAAACTTCTTCAAGACTAACCTTATGGTAAGAGTAAATATAGATCTGATGTGTAGAAAATGGAGGGCAAAGGAAAATAAGTCTGCAGAGTGATGGTACATGAACAACTACTGTCATTATAAGTACACTAATAAAGGACAACATGTACTTACAAGAACAATGCAGAGCTAAAAAACATTGGCATTGGATATATTCTACACTAATGTAACCATTCATACAGATCAGATAATTTGAGCTAACAATTGATAAGCAAGCTATCATGCATACCGCTGTCACATAATGAACTGGTATGTATGCAAGTAAAGTTGATATAGGACAACAGTACTAACAAGAGCAAAGCAATGGGCAGCATATTTATGATATCCTCGTCGTTTTTCAAACCGAATTCTTCTTCGAGCAGATTTCCAGCAAAAAGATCCGTAAGGCACATGTGAAAAGTAGAAGTTCAAATTGTCATGTGATTTCATAGATGACTTCATCCCTCGAACGAGACCAAAGGCATAACAAGGTTTTTCCATTCAATGTCTTCTAAATTTAGCACAGGAGACTTCACCGAAATTGCTTATAGACTTGCCATCAAAGTGTGATTTCTCAGTAACATCGACATCGCTGCAATGCTTCCTTGAAAAGCACAAGCAAGCTTTGCTCATCATGACTATCCAGATTGACCTCGCCTAGTTACAACAATGTAATGTAAATCATTGATGTGTTCAATCAGCAGTAAAACAGGAAAATAATAACCATGAATAATAGCACTTACACGTAAGTTGGACAGAAGATGTGAAATGGTGTTTGTCTTCACAATAATCTTCCCATGATGGGAATATATGCACGTAGTCCCTAACAACATTGAAAGCATTGTCTTTAAACTGGGAATAAATGGAATGGGGTTCCAATCTGCAGGAATTGGCCGCTCTCAGCTTGGGATAGGTCTTCACCGGTGGACTTGTTGTACTTTTTGTCTGAGGGATTTTTCTGTGGTACAGCCGGTGCTATGGCAAATGAAATCGGTATACCTTTTGCTGAGTGCAGTGTCCTGTGGTGGTAGGGCTAGTGGTGTGGCCAAAGAAGTATGGGTACACCTCACATTGAGTCGGTCCTACGCTTTTTGTCACCGGTTGTACAACCAATATAAGGGGTGATGTCTGATTTCTCCCAAGACCACCATGTTTTTCAAGGACTTTGCTGGTGCTCCTTAGGTTCGCAATCACCCTTTCTTTTTGATGTCCGATGCACAAGAACAACATTTGAGTGGAAAACATGGTATGATGACAGATGGAATATGTATTGATAATGGATGGGCATGGCATCTCGACATATATGATGAGTAAACTACAGATGCATGTGCAACAAAGTAGAAGAAATGCAAGACAACATATGCAAGATAATGCCGTAATCAATAAAACATTGCCAAATTAGAACAGCACCTTGATGGGTGAACAGACAAGCCATCCGCCTTTTGACTCTCGAGGTTAGAATAGTCATTAGGATCATATTCTGGAACAAGAATCAATGTGGGGAGCGATGAGTTTCATTGCATCCGAATGGCACTCAATGCCTTGGTGCCAATTTTGTAAGTCATTGCAGTGTTTAGCTTCAAGAGTGGATGCTATGTTAGTGCATACACAAAGCAGCTACATGATCATAGTGTAGATATAACGGAAAAACCTTAAGCATCAGAGTAAAATCAGCAAAGTGGAACTTGCTGGAATATATGTGCTAGTATTGCCGCAGACGACTAGAAAGGCTTCTCGATACCAATACCTCTTCAAGTGAAGGTGCGGTACTTTTAATATCGTAACTCTCAAAGGCTACACAGCCTCCCCTCGTGATTTCTTGTTATTCTTATAGGATTCAAGGGCAGGCCACTACAAATCCTATTCCTATGTTTACAAGATCCTACTTAATCAAAGAGGCTCAAAGTGTCCATCACAACCGAATCGTGATAGACCTCTACACTGCAAATGTCCCTCGCCATCTTCAAGACAAGGAACATATCAGACATTATCATATATTCCTTCCGCTCCAAAATATAAGTCTTGGTAGAGATTTCCACTATGGATCACATACAGATGTATCCAGATACATTTTAGAGTGTAGATTCACTCATTTTGCTCCATATGTAGTCCATGGTGGAATCTATACAAAGACTTGTATTTAGGAACTGAGAGAGTACATATTAAAGAAGAACGGAAGAGGAACATGGTAAAGAAGAGCAAGCAGATTTGGATAATAAATGTTGGTTGCAAGAGTGCCCACACATGATGAACCAGAGCGCATTAAGAATGCAACTCCTAGCTGTCTCTCACCATTTCAAAGTGTTGGATGAAGATCCTACGCCTCCTAACCCTTCTTCTTCCTCGCCTGATTCTTCCCATATAGAACATCAAGACGGGCACGGGCCGACCACCGCCCCCACCGCCTGTGTTCCTCCTCCACCCCCACCCCCACCCCGCCCAACCCCCACCCGTGCCGAGTTTTCTTCGCTTCACGAGGCCTCACAACCACCCGAGCCCCTTTGATCGCACCGCTAACTCCCAAGCTCAAAATCGACTCACCCAATTTTGAAATTTAGTCTACTGTGATTTAACTAGTGTGGAATATAAAAGGAAAACCATAAGCATTGGGAGTATAGTGTTGAGCGTGCCATGGCGGATCCAAGGTGCAAACCGACAAAGGCAACTTCACAACCAAGACAAGAAATCGAGTAAAGCAAAGCATGATCTATTTTCTTGCTGCGATAAATAAGTTGAGCAGATATTTAAAGAGTACCGCCTCGTGGGCGCCGTGGTACGATTCTGCTGAGAATTTGATGTGCAAGGTAGCGATGGCTGTCGGTGGCGGAAGCAGATCTAGGAGGGTAGACGGTGGCGGCGGGTGCGTGGACGAGACGGTCGTAGAGCAGCGCGCAAGGTGGACGACGGCGGGATGAAGCGAGAGGACGGATGCAAGGATCCCGGTCCGGCGGATGAGAGAGGTCGATCTCTGTAATGGACGGCAAGGCCTGGGTATCAGCTCCGCATGGTGGAGGAGGACGGTGGTGGATGGGGTGGGACGACGAAGGACGGAGGAGGGTGGGTGGAGAGGGTGTTTTGGCGCCCACGGAGTACTAATGGGGAAAAGGGAGGTAGAGAGAAGGGGAACCATGTATTCAGGGCGCTTGTCTCAAATGCAGGAAATTTACAAACTTAGCCCCTGCTTCAAATTTCTACTACATCACAGCAACATTAGTCGGTTGGGGATAGGACGGTAATCTCGCATACAACTCAATATTTGCCGACGAGAGTTTGTTTTTGGCGCCCACCGTATGAATATGAATCGAGGGAGTCGATTTCGCCGAGGACACACTGTGTTTTGGCGCCCACCGTATGAATCCGGGTGAGAGGCGTTACGCCACGCTTGGGTGAAATTACAAACCTACCCCTATCGAAACCTATAGAAATCCAGCAGATAGGCTTTATGTGGCAGGGATAGGCAGAGTGATTTCCATCTCGCAGATTTTGGTTTCAAGTGTTATCAGACTTTCCCCGCTTGCTCAAATTTTGCAGAGTGCACGCTATCGTACAACTCAATTCAATCCCGCTTGTATTCTATTTTTTCAAGGATCCATT
The DNA here is from genome assembly GCA_021605205.1 of Aegilops longissima. Classification (NCBI taxonomy): domain Eukaryota; kingdom Viridiplantae; phylum Streptophyta; class Magnoliopsida; order Poales; family Poaceae; genus Aegilops; species Aegilops longissima. The sequence goes on along the minus strand of JAHIAM010002441.1, from coordinate 20,079 downwards.
TTCAATTGGAATTACATTCTATATACATCATTTTTATATATACTTTCAAAAGCACAACAAAGAATTCTGCTCCTTTATATGTATAATATGATTTACAAATACAACGATCTCAAATCTTAAGGTTGAATTAAAAATTTAACCAAATTATGTTCTACTAAAATGTATGGATCAGTAATATCTACATATTAAATAACATAGATGTGCGTGAATTCATATGAGTATGCATGTTTGATAGATCAATTTTGGTTCGAGTATGGATTACATGTATCATCATCTCAATTCAAATATTTGAATCCCTTTTTGTTCACTCCTTTCACGCCCATCTCTCTCGCATGCATGCTCCTTCGTAGCTATCACTCTTTTCTCCAGCTCACCAAGACGCCACTTCATGTTTCTCCTATCCTCGCAAACATGGTCTCTCGACGCCTCCCTTGAGAAGTGTCACACTCTCCCTATCATTATACATTACACGGTTTTCATTATCTCTCACGCCTCTACTGTTCTTGGTATCACTCTGTACCTGCTTTTTTTTCACCGCCACACACAGTCTCCACTGCCTTTCACTTTGTCTTTCTCTCTATGGGATTCTCTCACACACCCTATATGTCTCTACATATGACTCATACCACTAAAATTACATCTCTCTCTCTCTCTCTCTCTCTCAGAGACACAACATTTGTTGCGTCTCCTTTGCTCCATCCTGCATCGACATTATTCATTTGTTTACCGATCAGAAACCCTGACTACCGCCTCTCTCTCTCTCTCTCTCTCACACACACACACACACACACAACTCCTGCTTCCACTCCCCTTCCCGACCACACTCTCTCTCTCACACACACACACACAAACTCGCCAGACCCCGACTCGTGATTTCTCTCACAAACATTTATCGACTAGCTAGCCTCTAGATAGGTTTATACACCCAAGACACTGCAGCTTCCACCATCGCATACATGTCTCTCTCCCGCCTCCTTGTATCTATGTAGATTTTTCTTCCTTCTTGAGACACGCCTCGATCATGCACACACACACTATCGCCTCATTTTAAGCCGATACCTATCGCACACACACTCCTTGTGTCTTTGTCACACATGCACTGGCCCTCCTCCACTCTCCCTCTCTCTCACACACACATGGGCTTTTTTAGCAACAACTAGCAAGATGCCCATGTGTTGCACGGAACATCAAGATGCATTTGTATGAGTAGTTTATCTCAGGAAAGGATGAACGAGGGAAGGCCTTATTTGCAAATGTGGAGAGGTGGGTATTTTTTGCAAAATTCCATAGTTTCCTTCCTATCCGCCGATATAGATCGACGGTTTATATTGCAGGATGGCAGGCACACCATCATCACCACAATGCTTTTATAAGAGTAGGGATAAAAATAGAGTTGGTGATGATGGTGGGCCTGCCATCCTGCAATGTAGGTCGTCCGATTTATATCTCGATTGATAGGAAGGAAAATATGGCAATTTACCCGCACTCTTCACCACATTTGCAGATAAGGCCTTCGCTCATCCTTTTCTCCCACAAGATCTTGATGTTCCGCAACGCACGGGCATCTTGCTAGTAAGAGTAGAAATTAGACATATACCACTTCTCAATCTTGAAACCAACAACATTCCTCCCTTATCTCATCAAAACCGCCAAAGGAATATATTTTGAGTGAAACATAACATATTTTTAGTGATATACGATTTCAAAACTAGACTTTTTTCTATCAAATCGGTGAATATGTATTAATCTACTTTGATCGTGTGGCAACGATTGGCACATTGCTAGTAGTTATTATAATTTTTGGACACCGTGACAAACGGTGGAGTACATATACGAAGAGAAGAGGCGACGCACGCAATCGGCCTCTCGCTGTCTCACACATGAGTGTTACGTAAAGGCGACGTTAACAAATAAACCCTAAAACCCTAGGTGCACGATTGCTGCATTCAAGGGTACCGGTACGTGGTGGAGCACCTTTGTAGGAATAGTCAGCTCGCATGATAATTTGATCCGTAGGAGTTGATGGTCGACCACAGTGAACGACTTGAGCGCGGTGGCTCGCCAGTTGCCACAGATCGAGTAGCCACGCTTAAAATATCATTTTTAGCGGGTTAAGAGTTCTGATTTTCAATGGCGTTATAAGTAGTAAGTAGTTTTAGAACGATTGGTATGGAGCGAAAATGGAATTCATAGTACTACGACTCCTTGGCGATGGTTATGGTTTTTTTATGGAGGTTGTATGGGTTTATGTTACAGATGTTGAACCTGGTAGTTCTAGGGCAAATACTATGGTTTAGATTTAGATGCTGGTTTTCAGTAATGAAAATCGGAAGGGGAAACCTTCTTTGATTAAAAACTACTACCTCCATTCTGGTTTACTAGTCCCCATCGTATTTTGGGTCAAAGTTTGTCCATGAATTTTACTTGTAAAATGTGAATGGAAAACGAGATTTTGTTATACCCAAACAAAAAGGACTGGAGGGAGTGATTGCTCGACACGGACGCGACCTCTCATAGCGCAGCATTGAACCGCGCCACCGCCAAGAGGGTCGTGACTGCCGCAGTTCGGCTGAGCACGCCTCCCGCCAGGCAACCAGCTTAAGACTGCCCCGCCGCCTTCATTGAATCTGCACGCAAAGCAAGCAACACGCCCTTCCGCTGAAAAGGGCAGCATTTTAGAACACAAAAATGACTAAAATATAATTAATTTACGCATGGTCTTGACTTGTTGTGCTCAGCACCGTAGCAGTGAACTAGTAGAGGTTTTTCTTTATTTATAACTCTCTCACATTTTTTTGGCTTTGAAGTGAATCATGGTTGTGGACATTATGTATGAATGTGCAGATATCTGTGAACATGAGTTTGATGTGGAAGTTGAACTTGAATGTCGGCTTATGAACTATACCATGTCCAATGCTTCGCCTGTTATTGTTTGGAAAGTAATTGTTGTTATTACATGACCAAAAAACATTTTGTGCCACATCAAGAGATGCACGACATCACAAGTGTATGCTGACTGGATAAACATTTGAACCTAGCTATTATGAAGGAAATTTTGTATTGACAACAGTTTTAGATAGCAGGAGACGCCTAGCCTTCTCCGCTTCCTCGCTAGCTTATTTCTCGCTTCTTCCATCTCTTCTTTGGCTTGGGTGAAGAGAGCATGATTGCTTTTTCGCTTCTTCAGAACTCAGCTACATTCTCAAGGGCTGCTGCACGCTTTCTTTCAGCCTTTACTAATGCCACGAGGACACCTAACAGCCGATTTACTCCACCTGGCTTGTGTGTAATCCAGATCATCTCGGGAATTTGCACCTTGTGTCTAATCCAGCATCATTAGGAACCGCACCTTGTGTGTAATCCAGCCTCATTTTGGAAACATGATCTCGAGGTTGACCATTTCCTCCTCGCAGAACTGCATCCCGACATGAAGTTACTTTTTTAGATCAATACTCAGAGCAACCTAGATCCATTTAGTAGCTTTATAAATGAATAACTTGAGAAGTGAATTCAAAAGAAAAAAAATAAAAAACAGACTACAAGGTGAGAACACCCACTTCCTACATCAAGCTAAAACGAAAGCATTAGGACGATTAAGACTCTTCTTATTACACATCAAGAACACCACGCTTAAGAGAAAAGAACTACAACATATACACATCAAGAACACGAGGCTAAACGAAAGTAATTGAAAGGGTGTTACTTACCAAAGCTCGCTTTTACGTGTTTGGTGCAGCCTCTTTAACTTGCCACGCCCTTGAAGATGTCCCGAATATCCCGTGTTTGGTCTTCATTGCTCCTCCGCATGTTCAGACTCGTGGTTTTAAAATCTCAACATGGCAAGAAAATATACTACTAGTAATACTCACAAGATTGTGGGCAACATTAAAGCACTCATCTCGCCATGTTAGAGCATCTCCAATGAATCGAATGCTACGCGCTTAAAAAGCTGCCACAAGGCTGAGATCGAGAAGTAGATACTAGAGAGTAGAGGATAGTTCTCATAGATAGATAAAAAGATAATTCAACTACTCCTCGCCGTCCGACTCTCCTCGGTGATGTCCTCCTCCGACGCCCCGATCAGAGGCGTGAAGATACCGATCGTCGCCGGATTCCTGCGACGCTGCTCCTAGCCTCATGTTGAATTGAGCGTCCGCCGCTTACGCTTGTCCTCGCGATAGGCGGCTCGCCCGCCTCCTCTTATCCCTCTCTCCCTCCTTTGCGAGTAGAACTCACGCCGCTGATGATGTCCCCGGGAAGTGTTGCGCCACAGCCCATGGTTTTCGTCCATCTCGGCGATGCCGAGACGGTGCTCCCGCCCGGTTGTCGCGACGATCTCGCCGGTGCTAAGCCGCAGAGGCGCGAGCTCCGCGCCGCGCTCTCGCTGCCGGCACGCTGGGGAAGTTCAATGTTCTATGAGGCCACCGGAGGCGCCACGCCGCCGCCAGACGCGCTGGGCGGCCTCTGTATGTGTCAAATTGCCGAGGCCGAGGCGATCCCGCTGAACCGGATCTCGGAGAAGCCGCTGAGGGGCGCGACGACGCCATGCGGTATCCCTAAGTTTCCCCATGACGCGGGCGGCATGGCAAGGGCGGCGAGGCGAAAAGAGCGGGAGAGAGCGGTGGCGAGGCACGAGAGGAGAGAGAGCGGCAAGGCACAGAGCGGTGGAGGGCGTTGATTTTATAAAGCGCTACGACGCCAAGGCCAAAACTAGCGACGCCTCGATCGCTTTTCTCTCAAGACGCGATCCTTTCCCGACGCCTCTGCTATCTCTACTCTCTTCTCACTGTTATATTTATTTTATATTTAATATTTAATATTTATCTCTACTTACTTCCTCACTGTCTACTTTTTTTCTATACTTTTTTTCTTGCAATATAGGCCGTCCTGATTTATATCTCATGATAGGAAGGAAACAAATGGAATTTTGCAAAAGATACCCATACCCTCTCCAGATTTGCAAATAAGGCCTCTCCTCGCTCATCCTTTTCTCCCACAAGATAAACTACTCATACAATGCATCTTGATGCGTGCAACGATGGGCATCTTGCTAGTTCTAAAACCTTTCCATCATTTGCCACACTACTGGTTGCGATGAAAACCTACCAAGCACAACAAGATACAGAGCGACGCACAATTACAAGCTGATATTCTGTTGGACAATGGAGGCTATAACCAATTACTTTTACGGGAACAATAGCACCCAGGAAATTTGAAGGGTAGGTATGAACAAAATTGAACTGCACATGTACCGCTAAGTGATTCAATACACACATTACCAATCGAGGAGGAGAACGATGGTCGCGGCGGCCTCTCTGTGAGTCATGGTCGGCAACGGAGTCAGCTCATTGTCCACGACGGTGGTACTTCTGCGCTACGCCGGCTTCCGGGAAGCAGATCCGAGACCGTGGAAGACGATGTCGAAGAGGTGGTCCGTACGAATGACGACGATGGTGGACAGCTTCAAAGGCGGCGCATTTAGGTCGCTGGCGAGGCAGATGGCGGCCAAGGTGGACGAGAGCGCCGGATGTAAAGGGAGGAGCACGAAGGGTCGGGCGCCGTGGAGAAGTCTATTTTTACAAGGGATAGAAAATGGGAGTATTCAGGTGTAGTACTGGTGCCGGAGATTTTCCCTCACGACCTCAAAATTTTGTGACATCAACCCCGTATGTGTTGAGTGATTCGCTAAGCAACTAGCTAGTAGTAGTAGTAAACTCTGCATATTAGGTTTGACCAAGTCAAACTTCCTAAAGTTTGACCAAGTTTATAAAAAATATAAACATTTACCATAACAAATATGTATGATGTGAAAGTACATTCAATAATGAATCTAATGGTATTTATTTGTTATTGTATATGTTAATATTTTTTGTTATAAGCTTCCTGAGAGTTTACAAAACTTGACTTTGACCAATGCTAATACGCTGACTTAAATAAAAACGGAGGGAGTACACATTTGTTTTCTTAGTTTGTAGTGAACTAATCATTTGTTGAAATTGTGAAATAAATATATTAGGCTATTGACTTCAATGTAATGGTCTATACAATTCAATAGTTACAATCATTGTCGAATCCCAAGATGTATACAAGGTCTATAGTACTTCACAACATGCTCAAACTCACATAATCCCAACTAAATGAGAATCTAAATGCATTTCATAGTTATTACTTTGTAGGATGCAACAAAAACAACCATAACTCTACATCAGCCATTATAGAAGCAACATTTTGACATATCCCAATGTGTGAATGAAACGTGCAGAGAGAGCTTTTGAAGATGGAGCAGATAGGGTGGAAAGATTGTATGTATGTGGACGAGAGAGTAGAGACAAACCTAACGAGACAGACAGAGAGAGAGAGAGAGAGAGAGAGAGAGAGAGAGAGAGAGGAAGAAGTTAGGGTCTATGAGAAAGATGGAGACATGTAATATACGTATGAGATGCGTGCATCCGGATTCTCAGATACGGAAGGAGAAGAGACAACATGTTTGATGAGAGAGCTGAAAAACATGGACGAGAGGGAAGGATCTCGGGGTTGAGGGATTGACAATTTTTTCTGGGAGAGAGGGATTGTAATTTTGTGCAAGAGAGAGAGAGAGAGGTGGGGGGGAGAGTCACCGCCACATCACTCCCCTGCTCCAAATGACCCCAAGATTCTAGCGTGGTGTGGTCGCCGCCTCGATCTGCTCGATGCCCTTTGAAGATTGAGGTGTTGTGCATGTTGGGGTGCAAAGAAGCACAAGTTTAGAGTGGTCACCGAGGAGTCCTGGATTAGGGGTGTCCGGATAGTCTGACTACCATGATCACCAACTATCATTTGTGTGTGACTATCATCATCGACCTGACTCCAAGACTATGAAGATACAAGATTGAAGACTTCACCCCGTGGTCCGGATGGGACTTTCCTTGGCATGGAGGGCAAGCCAGAGGATACGGATATGTAGATCTCCTACCATTGTAACCGACTCTATGTAACCCTAGCTCCTCTCCGGTGTCTATATAAACTGGATGGCTTTAGTCCGTAGGACAACAATCACAACAACCCTTACAATCATACCATAGGCTAGCTTCTAGGTTTAGCCTCCTTGATCTCGTGGTAGATCCACCTTGTAAACATCCACAATATCAATATCAATCAAGCAGGACGAGGGTTTTACCTCCATCAAGAGGGCCCAAACTCTGGTAAACATCGTGGGTCTTGTCTCCTGTTACCATCCGCCAGATTTACAGCTCGGGACCCCTACCCGAGATCCGCCGGTTTTGACATAATCGACATTGGTGCTTTCATTGAGAGTTCCTCTGGTCGTCAGCCGATAGGCGTGATGGCCTCTTCAATCAATAACGACGCAGTCCTGGGTGAGACCTTTCTCCCGGACAGATCTTCGATTCGGGCTGCTTCAATCCGGGCTAACTCCCTCGGCCATCCGAGTAGATCGAAGTTACGCCCGCCGCCTGTGTTAGGTTTGAAGCCTTAAACTTCACGGCCGATATTCATGGGACTTGATCCTCGAGGATCTGAGCTGACACCAGCGCCGCGTCGCTTCTCACGATGGGCATGACCTAACTCTGCCACGGACAGCCCCTTGAGGTCGCGACACGAATCCGGCCCGACTCATAGTCCGGAGCCCATCGTCAATCGAGGACGGATGGCTGGACACCGCCGGAGCCGAATTCTAATGGCTATGGAGCCAACACTTACCTTGTCTCACGAAAGCCTATGACTCGAGGTGCCGGATTCCGCCGACTTCAACCTCCTGCTACCGCCAATGAATCCGATTACGCCGATCATGGAATTCACCGCGGACATCTTTTCAGACACTTCTTCTCGCGCGATATCATAAATTCATTGAAGCATCTTCGCTATTCGAGAGCCCTCGCCGAATCCACGTGCCGTGATGTGAGGGACGCGGATGACGGTAAGAAATTCAGATCCCTCCCACCACCCACTTTCAGAGCCACCGCCGACGATTTAACTCGACGATTTACACGAATTCAAGACATCGACGGTATGGAAGACGATGCCGAGATTACTCAAGAACCAGTGCCTACAGACACCGAAACCACCGCCATACGATATATACATGGTGGACACCCCAAAAGATGGGGACGGCGAAGAAGCAGCGGAGGCCGATTCCTTAAAGAAATAGCCCAAGCGCCGACGCCGGGCCGGGCGCCGCTTAAATCCCGCCACGGCAAGAATGGAGATTCCGCACAGAGATAATAACACCCCGTAAAGTGCCGAAGATAACTCCCTCCAAAGACGATCCAAAGCAGGAGGAGGCGTAGGCAAGCCCTCGTGAGAGGGCGGCGCATTTAAGAGGTCGAGGATGACAATTACTTACCTCCCTCCGGAGACGAGGCAAGCCTTGGGACGACGTAATTCGCGGGCTCGAGGATCCCGTCGAACAAGAGTGTTTTAGACGCAGGCTAATGGCCATGGCAAACAGCCTAAAGAAAAAGCAACAACAGCTTCAAGCTGATCAAGACCCATCGCCGACAGATGGACCGAGGTCCTCGCGTCAAGAGTATGAACTCAACGCCTCCAAAAGTTACCTAAAACGCAAGTTGCTCTCCGATTAGAGGAGGCAGCATCATCAGCGACAATATACAGGTGGACCACCACCTCGTGGTCGCGAGAGAGAGGCGCAAGCCCTCCACCAAAACCGCACTCGACATCGCTTCTAAAAGCAGGAAGCCACGGGAACGCTACGACTTGCGTAGATATATTGAGGACAAGGCAAGACAATCCAGATCTATCTATGGATCACGTGGACGCCCCACGCACCCATTATTTAATACCGCCAAGACCGATACAACTCCGCCGGGCCGATCATTACCGATAACGCCTCTCGAGCTACGCCGCGATATTGCTCAATACAGAGGCGCCAGACACCCACTATGCTTCACCGATGAAGTAATGGATCATCAAATCCTCAAGGGTTCAAACCCATTAATATCGAATCCTACGATGGCACAACAGACCAAGGTCTGGATCGAGGATTATCTCCTCCATATACACATGGCGCGCGCGACGATCTTCACGCCATCAAATATCTCCCGCCTGCTTAAAGGACCAGCTCGACATTGGCTTAACAGCCTGCCCGCAGAGTCAATTGATGTTGGAGGACCTCGAAGCCGCATTCCCGACAACTCCTGTACATATAAAGTACCACCGGACGCAGATGACCTAAGCCACATAATCCGTTGCAGCAGCATTTAATCGCTGTGCACTCGAGACGGTTCTAACAAAGAAAATCAAATCGTCGATCGTCCGGATGCAGAGGCACTCGCTGCCTTCAAACACAACATCCGCGACGAGTGGCTGGCCCGGCACCTAGGACAGAGAAGCCGAACCATGGCAGCCCTCACATCCTCATGACCCGCTTCAGCGGGAGAGGATAGCTGGCTCGTCAAGCAAAGAATAACCTCAAAGAAAAACGCTGGCAGTCCGGATACCAAGGACCGCAATGGCAGGTTGCGCCATAATAAAAACAAACGCCGATTAACGGCGACATGCAATGAGGATACGGCAGTCAATGCCGGATTCCGAGGCTCCAAACCCGTCAACGGAAGAAGCTATTCAAAAGAACCACTCCGGCCCGCCTAATTTGGACCGAATACTCGACCGCCTTTGTCAAATACATGGAACTCTCGAAAAGCTGTAGCTAACCATACCAACAGAGATTGTTGGGTATTCAAGCAGCAGGCAAATTAATCACGAAAAAAGGACAAGGGGCTACACATGATGACGAGGAAGAGACCCGCGACGAACAACAGAGGACAAAAGGGACCCTCAAGTTCGGACGGTAAACATGATATACGCAACGATATTCCCAAGAGGGAGCGAAGCGCACTAAGGGACGATACGCTGATGGAGGATTCGATCACTTTCAACCCATGGTCCCTTCGCCCGATCACTTTCGATCGAAGAGACCATCCGGATCAAGATCCGCCATGGCGGATTCGCCGCATTGGTTTTAGACCCAATCGCTGATGGATTTCACCTCACGAGTCCCTGATGGACGGCGGCAGAGCTCGAACCTGCTTTATCAGATACAAAGGCGCAAGATGGGCATAGACCCTTCAAGGATTAAACCTACAACGAGGACCTTCAAAGGCGCCATACCAGGTGTCGAGGCCAATTGTATGTGCTCGCCATTACCGAAGTGGTCTTCGATCCCGGATAATTTCCGCGAGGAGTTAATCTTGACATAGTCCTGCTCCGCAGCTGCTATCACGCTCGCTTCGGATTTAACCGCTGCTTGTAAAATTCAACGCGTGCCGATTATGCATACCTTAAGCTCAAGATGCCAGCCCTCGTGGAGTCATCACGGTCAATGGAAACACGGAACGCCCCTCCGAACGGAGGAACATATACGCTCTCGCGACAGAAGTACAGAGCAGCCTTTTAAGGCAATTCGAGTCCGCCATTAAACGACCGGACACGACCAAACGCTCCCGGAGCAACATCAACTAAGACCACCTCGCACGCCCGCGCACGCCAGAGCAATGCGGCCCCAACCCCAGCCCTCGCAAATTGCAAGACAAACTCTCCACAGACATAATTACGCCTGAGATACCATGGGCATAGGGGAAGGGCACAACCACAACAGACCCAGAGTACGGTTCGACCACACCAGGGCTCCTAAGTGTGTCGCTTTTTTTCTTTTATTTTTCTGTTTTATACAGAACTCAGTCCGCGCGAACCTGCCGCCAACTCATGATGCAACAGCCAGTGGAAGGAAAAAGGCCGCCATTTAACACTTAGGTGGTCTCCATCACGAGCATTAAATTTGTTAAAATACAACATTCCGCTGATACCCTCGGAGGGAGACGCCTTTAATTCGGCCCAATCCCTTGCTTTCCGTGACTATTTGTATCATTTCGACTCGATAGCATATCTTCTCGAATAAAATGCAGCACTTTTTGCCTATAATTGCATTATTATATATATATATATATATATATATATATATATATATATATATATATATATATATATATATATATATATATGTTCATTTACAACATGTTGCACCTGCTGCATCTTGGTACGCCAAACACACTGTGGGCTTATGTCCTCCGCTTTATGGTGTGATAAAGTCCGACACTTTCACAAGTGCGCACCCCTAACTTATAGCATTATATGAATCAGTCCTAATCATGCCTTGGGTCAATAGTTGGTTTGCCTGCCCCATGTTCGCACCTTACGCTCCGCTCTATCGGCTAAGGTAGCACTGGGAGAACCACCGCGATTATGCTCTTGCTGAGCCGGGTTAACGCCAAAGGAGAAAGCTAAAACTGACCGCATGATAAGGCGAGAGACTGGTCGCTGTTCGAGAGGTCCTTTCGTCCTTAAAGACCTACGCCGCTCGAGCGAAGTTCGGATTATGTCCGATGAAGGCGGATAGCGCCCCAATTCGGTCTTCCGAATACTAGGGGCTTCACAAATTTAAAATTATAGAATTCTATGGCTAAGGAGAGTGTTCAAGCACTATAAGTCCGTTGCTTTGTTCGTTGTGTTGAGCGCCCCAGATGGACCCAAAATGGGAACAAGAGTGCTCAAGTTTATCCCTAACACCCCAAAGACTCGTGGCATGGGGCTTGAAGCCGACGACTTGCCATCTCTCGATTTAATAAACGGCCGCATGTAAGGTAATATTTTAAATTAAATAAGCGTTGTTTAGCGATATGAACAAAGTTTTCAGCGCATGTGATAACACATTGCTAATTCACTCAATAATTACATCCTCGGGGCACTCATCCGCAATCTTGCGGCACCCTTCAGACAGCCTTATAGTAAATTTTGGGCGACGATGCTCCTCGCTCACCGGTGGCGCTGCTGCTGATTAGCCCGCATCCAGCTTGCCCTAATGCACCTTTGCGCGGCAAGGGCCCGACGAGCACCTTCAATACAAAGGAGCGCTTGATAACCTCCACCTGTGGGCACACATCCACCAGCCGTGGCACGAGGTCGGTAGCTCCTGTGCATGGCCTCTGTGCCACAAACCGGATTATGAGGTTCTTCATGGCCTGCTCGGCCACCTTAGAAGCTCGACCACCGCTTCACCGTCGCTAGGGGCACGGATGGCCGGCCTCAAAGATATCGAGACCGTAAGACCTTTCTCCTGAGCCCTCCTCGGCTTCGTAGAATGCGGCAGATCGCACACGCCATGCAGGCAGATCCGCAAACGCCTCGAGAGTCTCCGAATTTGGGTAAGTAACACGAATTTACATTCACATGCTTGCTTTGCATGAAAAACGCCTTACCCTGCCGCTATCTTCCCTCATCAACTCAACCTCGCTAAAGCGACTTATGGGCCTTGGCCTGGCGGTTTTACACTTTCGAGAGCCGAGGCAAGCTCGACTCTCGAAGTCTTGAGTCACGCCCAAACTCTCATGCTTTTCCATGAGAGCCCGGAGCTCTTGCTGAACCACCGCCACCCGCCTCCTGCTTTATCGCCTGCCTGCCTGCGGGTCGTGATTATGCTCGCCGCAGACACGCCTCCTTAGGGTCGCCACTGCTCGTGGCTCCCCCGCAGCACCCATGTTATCCTTGTTATTTTTGTCGCAACCTAAATCCTTTTCTCAGAAGGTACAAATTCAAAGTGGTGTTACTCACCTTCTTTGTCTTGAGCTGCTTCGGCGCTGCCGAGCTTCTTGCCCGACTGCCGAGCTCCTCGCTTAACGCACCGACCTCCGCAGTCAAGCAAGCGAGAGGTCACAGCAAGAGCCTACAACCCATATTGACATAACTTTTTAGCAACCTCACAGATATCTTTTTAAGATCCTCACCGATTTTCTTTTCAACACCGAACCGAGCATCGTGGGCTACTGCTTATGCGGTATTACATTGCATATTTTTAATTTGTTACCTCAAAGCCTCGATGAAGGCTATTGCAGTTTTCGTCAGCCCACCTTTGGCGAGATGCACTTTTCAATCACCGCACTCATAATAGTGCGGTGTTCCTCGATGGAAGCGCTCAGCGCCCAACAGTTACCCGCGCCCGTTGGACGGAAGCCGCAAGCCACGGTCTTGCCCTTCGCTCGGCAGGCCGCTGCCGACTCCTAACCATCGCGGGTTCTGCTAGGAGTCCGCAAGAAACCGGAGGGCGCTTTGTGGCGCCCGAGCCTCTCTGATGGGTCCTTCGGGGATCCCACCTCGCGCCTTCGGCGTCAGCGAGGGTGGAGGCGGCCGGGATGGAGTCTACATCCGACGATTAGCCAACAACCCGCCGATGAAGCGGGAGATCATCACCGGCCGGACTACAGCAGCATGCGGCATTAGAATGACACTATGTGACGCAGAAAAGAAATTATAAATCATTCAGAACCGGATACTTACGATCCGCCGAGGCCTGGCCTTGAAGGCCATTCTTCCTCGCCAACGTTGATGTTGGCGAGCTGTCCCGAGGAATAGTCCTTCCCTTGACCTCCGCCTCCTCGCTGGGGAAGCCTTCTCTTCCTCTCTCCCTCCTCTCGAGAGAGTCCTCTCCTCCCTCATTTTCGGAGAGGAGTCAGCCCCGGAGTCGCCGACACCTGAAAATGGGCACTCTTTCGAGCACCTCGTGGCCTCCTTCTTTTCTCTTCTCCGCACTACGCGGCGTGCCGGAACTAACAGCCTCGCTAGACGAGCCGCCTCATCGGATTTTCTGAGGTATAGGAGCCTGACAGTAATCGGCTCCGCCTTCATCCAAATAGTCCCGCAAAGGGAAAGGGGAAATTAAAACCCGTGATAGAGTCAAACTATGGAAAACGAGTGTCCCAGAAGGGGTAGAATCACTTACCTCGCCACCAAGGCCATGAGCTAAACCATGATCTTCAACATGGATGCGGGTTTTCTTGGCGCTTTTGAACAAAGCACCTTCCAGCGCCTTCAGACAAGCAGTCAAAGAGCTTGTTCAATACCGTGCTGTTCCGGATCGAACTCCCATAGATTGAATGCCCGGCTTGGCATGGGAGAACCGCGGACGAGCATGACTTGGACCACGCTAACCAGCTCGAGCTTCTTCACCAGCTTCTTGATACAGGTTTGGAGTCCCGTCAGCTTTTCAAACTGCCCCACAAGAAGCCCTTCTTTCCAGTGAGGTGAGCTATGGGGATACCAGATCTAAACTTGGGGCCGCCCACCATTTAGGGTCACGCTGCTCGGTGATGTAGAACCACCCCGATTGCCACCCCCTTGACGGATTCCACGAAGGCCCTTCGAACTAAAGAACATTAAGCATCTTGCCCAACATGGCGCCCAAGACTCCGCTTGAATGTTCCTACCCTACCTTCGCTTGACATTGAAGGTCTTGAGCCACAAGTCAAGTGGGGCTGGATGCAGAGGAAGGCCTCGCACACGACGTATAAAAACCGAGATGTTGAGGATGAAGTTCGCGCCAGATCATGGAAATCCAGTGCCAGTAGAACATGAGCCCCTGGACAAAGGGGTGAAGTGGAAAGCCCAATTCAGGAGGAAGTGGGAAAGAAAGACAACCTCTCATGGGGCCTGGTGGGGATGAGCTGCCCTCGTCGGGCAGCCAAAGCGCCGATGTCGCCGAAAGGTATCCGCGCCGCTGGTTTGGCGATTTGTTCTCCTTAACGGTGGAGGCCAACCATTTACCTCCCGCCCGACATGGTCGAGAAGGTTGAGACGAGATGCGCGAACTTGGGCGCTGGAGCTCGAAATGCGGAGATGGATAAGCAAAGGAGGAAGAAGGCGAGGTGAGAAGGTGAACTTTATCCTTATATGGGCGGGCGAAGTACGCGGCCCCCACCGCCCGGTAAAACTCGCTTATCTCCTGCCGCCACCATCAATGACGCGTTGCTACCTACCGTATTGATGAGAATCCCGGATTAAGGGGAAACACGATCTCTGCTCGACAGACGCGCATATGAAACCGCCGCTAAATGCGCCGAGGTGGTAAAGTAAAAACGCATTTGAGTAACGGCTTGGTAGTGGTGTGACGCCATGCCACGGAAAACGCCGCCAGATTGAACTCGTATATATTATTATTCTCTATACGTGGAATGTGGAATTTATTTTGCAGAGCCGACACTATCCTCGTGTTCCCAATCTTCTATCATTTGAGGAGGAACCCGCTTTGCAATGCCAAGCAATATACACGCTGGACTTATTGTCATTGAAGCCTGGTCTGGGGCTACCGAGGGAGTCCTGATTAGGGGTGTCCGATAGCCGGACTACCATCATCAATCGAACTATCATTTGCCGGACTATCATCATCGACCGGACTCCAAGACTATGAAGATACAAGATTGAAGACTTCACCCCGTGTCCGGATGGGACTTTCTTGGCGTGGAAGGCAAGCTTGATGATACGGATATGTAGATCTCCTACCATTGTAACCGACTCTATGTGACCCTAGCCCTCTCCGTGTCTATATAAACCGATGGCTTTAGTCCGAGGGACAACAATCACAACAACCCTTACAATCATACCATAGGCTAGCTTCTAGGGTTTAGCCTCCTTGATCTCGTAGTAGATCCACTCTTGTAAACATCCACAATATCAATATCAATCAAGCAGACGAGGGTTTACCTCCATCAAGAGGGCCCGAACTCTGGTAAACATCGTGTCCTTGTCTCCGTTACCATCCGCCTAGACGCATGCCTGGGACCCCTACCCGAGATCCACCGTTTTGACAATCGATACTGTCCGATAACCTTGGATGGGGATGAATTGTGTGCTTCTGGGAGTGTGTGTGTGTGTGTGCTGTGTGTGTCTCTCTGTGTGTGTGTGTGTATGTGTGTGTGATATTCGTGAGAAAACAAACCAAGGAGAGAAATGGGTATTCACTAAGAGATTGTGTGGGCCTTTGAGGTGGCAAGGTGGACCGGTGAGGGTGTCAAATGTGCTGCTGATGCATGTGTTGCATGCATGCATCGCAAGGGATGTATTTAATCGAGAGATGGTTGTTGTGCTACGGATGCTCCTCTCTCTCGCTCTCTCTCCCTCTCTCTCTCTCTCTCACACAAGTAAACTAGAAGACCGCTCTTCATGTATACACAACGACGACATCTGTTTATGTCTCACTCATGCATGATCATTTGCACATTCACACCTCTCTATGCCTCAGACACACGCACACTGCCTCCACATTGCCCTTCCGCCACAACACACATATGGACACATACACACATTTGCTCTCAGTCACACACAAAATCAGTATTAAAAAACTAGGGCGCACTCTAAAACGCCCAAATCCAAATAAACACCAATCGAGCTAAATTCAAATATATGGAAATATTGCAGCCAAGAACTTTCACAGAAAAAAAGTTGAGTAATATTCGAGGATTGTTTTCACACACACAAAAAGGTTCGTGGATGTCCTTCGAGCGATATCGATGACGACCGCTCGACGATCGACCCAAGCGGTCATCACGCTGGCCAGCACAGGATTCCGTGATCGTGGCTGTGGTATTAATCTAATAAAAGCGCTGCCTAAGTCTAATGTTTACGGTACTAGTACGGTTTTTTAAGTTTGACCAACCTTATATATAAACTAAAGTAAGCTCCTCACACGCCAAGACTCATCAATATGCCACCGCCGCCATTGCGCATGCCGCCGCCACCGCTGCTCCGCCAACAATTTCTCGCCCATCATCGCTGTGTCGCCGCCATCCCTCGTGCTATGAAGCCAAGGCTCGCCTGGCCATGTCGCCTGCAGTTCCTCCTTTATGGATGCCACCTTTACTACCAAGCACGCGAGCAGCTGGTGGAGCCGCGACTATGCACGCAGCATACGAAGAGGACGACGAGCGCTGCTCCAAAGACACCGACGAGGAGGAACTAGCGCGTCATTGTCGCTCTCACCGCTGGAGGAGGCGCGCGATGGTGGCTGTCACGGCGGAAGCCGGTCGCAAGACGAAGTCGAGCCTGGCTAACCGGGTGTGACGCTGAATCTACCTTCGAGACCTTGAATGCCACGTGGATCCCGCAATCAAGGAGCACTTGGGTCATTCGACCCATGTGAGCCGCTTGATGCAACATGGATGGCTAGAAGGGCTTCTTCCACCTCTTCGGCTGCCTTCTTCCTTCGCTCCGTCGAACTTCTTTCACAAATCGACCGACCCAAATTATACTACTAGTACTGAACGATT
Organism: Aegilops longissima; assembly: GCA_021605205.1. Classification (NCBI taxonomy): domain Eukaryota; kingdom Viridiplantae; phylum Streptophyta; class Magnoliopsida; order Poales; family Poaceae; genus Aegilops; species Aegilops longissima. The sequence continues at coordinate 2,974 of JAHIAM010002441.1, read as the reverse complement.
AAGTACAAAGAGGAACATCGAAGATACGAAAGCAGAGTACCAACTGCAAGAAGAACAGTAGTAAGACATAGTACTAGTACTACGGTACGCACTAAAGAGTTCAAATAACGAGAAAGAACATAAACATAGTTCTGCTGGGGCCTCAAAGACAACACACCTTGAAAATAAACTAAGCAACTTGTCCGCTTGACACCGCAAAGAGAACCAAAGATGAGCGATTTACATCGCCACCTACTCGAGTCTCGAGTCCACATCCTCGACTTTGTCCTCGCCCCTCTTCCTTCTTCCTCGCCGACGCTTTTTGCTTGAACCGGACACCGGCTCTCGCTTCTTCATCCAACCCTTCAGATATTTAAACAAAGGTAGGCATCCATTGCTGCGCAGTGATGTGATCTTCATCTAATATCTTTGACTCCCGTGCATGATGAAACTCGTGATGAGGTTTCTTCATTTAGCGCATTAAGGATCAATCATGGCCGATGCCAGGTCAGCATTGAAGGTTAAGAGGAGGACACCAGGCTTGCCTTCTCGAGATCGAAGGGCCGGCCTACAACGAGACCTATCCGACGCAGGACATCTCGCTGCTCTAAAGCCTACAGAATGAATTTCACTCTTTGTCTTTGAGGAAGTTCTAAAATCCTGGTACTCAACGCTGCATGGCATATGTGGTAGATCAAGCAAACGTTATGTACGAAAAACCTGGATCACGGTGGGGCTTTTTCCTCTCTTCGCCCTTAGATCCTTCTCCGGTGACTGTGGACTGTGGTGTACTCAAGGAACGGCTTCCATCGGACGTGGACTGCACGCGGGAGAGGCTGAAAGTCGGGTCCATTTAATCGAAAGCAAGGAAGTGCCTCCTATTACGCGTAAAATAATTATTCTCCACCGACAGCGGGACCACCGGATGGGCCACCAGATTACAAAAAACGCTTCTCGACCGGACCCACCAGCTACATCTTCGTGATGCAAGGAAGTGCTCGATAATCGACCCACCTGGTCGGGCGTGACGAGCGCTATTATTCTGGTCGCGTAATGTGTACGCATATATACCGGTGGATGTAGAGGCAACACACGCAGTAGTAGAGCCTCGCGACGTAGCATGTACATGTACGTATAGCGGCCAGGGTGCAAGAAAGAAAATATGTGTACATACGAAGCGGGTCTCAACGCTTACCACGCACACGCATTTACCGTCAGGCTCGTACATGGCTGGGCCGAACAGAAACAGCTGGCGCTGTCAGAATGCATCGTACCATGGGGAGGCAACGAAATGCGCCGTGTTCATGGGGAGGCAACGGAATGCGCTGTGGTTCATGGGGAGGCAACGAATGCGCCGTGTTCATCGGGAGGCAACAGAACGCGTGTGGAGCCAACCGCTGGGTTGGAACGGAATGCGTACGTGTTCATCGTGAGGGCTTGAAGGAACAGCGATGGAACGCAGGCTCAGCGCATCGCTAAATCGGAGGAAACGGACCTCCTACGCTTGGAACGAGGTCCCGTTGATCGGGAGGTGGGCGCATCGGGGAGAAAACGGAGGAAACGGACCTCCCACGGTCAAAATGGGGGTCCTGTTGATCGGGAGGTGTGGCGCATCAAAATGTGCATTTAAACGGACCCTCCTACGGCCGAAAACGGGGTCCTTGATTGGAGGTGGCGCATCAAGAAAACGGATTTAAACGGACCTCCCACGGTCAAACGGGGCCCCTGTTCATCGGGAGGGTGTGGCGATCGCAAACGGACTCCACGGATACTGTTTATCTCCACCGCCGATCTCCTCCAAGCCTCCATGGCTACCGCCGACCTCCTCCAGCCTCCACGGGCTCCCTCGCTCATCCAGCCTCCACCGCAGCTACTCACACCGCCACATCGCTCAACCACCCTCCACGGGCACCCCTCCACCGCTTCACTGCTCATCCAGCCTCCACACCACGGGTCCTGCTCAACCACCCTCCACGGCACCCTCCACCGCCTTCCTGCTCATCCAGCCTCCACACCACGGGTTCTTGTTCATCCAGAGGCAACGCCACCGCCACTGTTCATCCAACCCCTCCCCGCAACGCCACTGCTCATCCAATTGATCGGCTTCGCTTAGTAGCAGAAGCGGCGAATCGCCGATCGGGTTCAGCTAACAGCCATCGATCGATCGCCGGGTTCAGAACGTAGCCTGCAGTGTAATCGCCGGGTTCAGCTTAGAGCCCAACGCCGCCTCGGGTTCGGTTAGAGCTAACGCCGCACATCACAGCCAGCACGTACAAGAGAAACATGCATCGCCGCCCCACCTCCCACCGTGAATCGGAACTCCCCAAAATTTTCCTCCTCGCTTCTACCACGGGTTTTTTCCGCCATGGACGGCCCAAAGAATGTCAATGCAGCTGCCTCCGGCCCGCCCAGGACAAAAATCCCATTTTCGGTCATAGAAGTAGGAGCCCACCACATCTATGATGATACCGGGTTTTGTCACAATTATCTTCACAGAAGTGTCATATGTATGACAGAAAAAAAATCGTTCGACCCAAAATGTCACGGGTGTGTCTTTTTTTTGTAGTGGTTGTTGTCCTATATATGGCACTCACTCAGGCGGTTATCGGCAATGCTTTCGTTCACGTACCCGCTTGGTCCATCACTTTCACCGACAACGCGAGAGAGGTTAACTAATTTGACTTAGGAGGGGATTAATTTTTTGTTTGTCTCATGATATAGGTCATGATGTGAGATTAAATATATATAATAGCGCATGTGTACACATGAATCCATCCCGCTAAATCGAAGGGGGGCGAGCACACGACATGACATGAATGACCTCTTGCCTGTGGTGGGGACCTCTGCACTTTTCAACGCATGCACCACATCAATGTTGTGCATTGAGTCGTGGTATTCAACACATATGCATGCATCACACACCTCCATAAATATGTTCGGACACACGCATGCAATGGTTGTCTTTGGCCAATAGGGAGTCCTCGATCAGGGGTGT
>JAHIAM010002440.1:0-48034 GCA_021605205.1 Aegilops longissima | reverse complement strand
TGCATCTTTGCAATGCGGTTTATCTGGGACCGAATCTCCGACGCCTATGAAGGTCATCGAACCATTATGATCCTTGGTTTGAGGACTTCAAGGAATCTCTCAAACGATGACTTTCAACCGTAATCATCATCTTCTGCATCATGTCTCATGGCAAAGGGTGTCGAGGTAACCGAATGTTCCTCATCTGAATTTAGTGACTATGAATCGATGATGATGGATCTGATGATGATATTGAACCTAGCTATACCAAACTTGTTTGCATTGCCACCAAACAACAACATGCCTTGGAAAAGGTTCAAAAATGCTAGATAAAAGTGATGATATGTTAGGTGAAGAAATGGATCGCGACTAAAGCCCCGATCGAAAATCTTCGAGACTTCAGCCTAGGTTTGATACCTTCAAGGTCATCATAACACTCTTGTCTCGATCATGAGAAACTTTCTTATGAATTTCTTCAAAGAAAGCAAGATCTTGAGAAGCTAAGAGTGAGTTATGAAGATCTTCGTAAGGAGCGCGATTCATTACTTGCTCAACAAATCAACGCTTCTCAGAAGAATTTGTTCCTCCATGCTTAAAGTGCATTGAACGTGAATCGCTAATTCTTCACCAATGTTCAAATGCTTCAACTGTTATAAATTCTTCACCTGCTCGCTATCACTAATTCCTCATCTCGAGGACATTGCTAGTATCATCGACGATGCGTGGTTGAAGGAATTGTACATGACAGCATGTACAAAAGCCTCAAAGGGTATCGACTTTTGTGATGTGCTTAAAAGCAGATCCTCAACAGAACCCTAGGAAAGAGGGTATTGCCTTTGAGAGGAAACTCAATGCCGATGGAACATATTGAAGCCCGAGCAGACCCAAAACTTCATGGGTTGCTGCAAAGGGACCTCCAGTTGATCCATCTAATTTATCCGCTTTACATGCTAATCTCCTCATTCTTCTTCGATGAGTCATTTGACTCCAACTATAAACTGTTCAAAAATCAGAATGGTGAAGTATTTGCTAGATATGTTGGCACTAATCGAGGAACGGTTCCCCTATGAAGAAAATCTGGGTTCCCAAGAAGTGCCTTGAAAGTCTTCGTGAATGTCCTCATGACACCACTTGTGAAGAAAAGGAACCCCAGCTCAAACTCTTCATATGGACCAAATTCTTCATATGGATCCAAGTCCTCATACGGACCAAATTCCTCACGTGGATCAAATTCCTCAAAAGGATCAAAGTCCTCATATGATTATCATCGTGCTAACAACTCTGTTTCGCAGGTAGAGCTAAGGGCTATGAATATGTGCATTATTCTTCAAACCAATATGTTCATAAGTCCTCAAGAATTTCTCCGCTTATTCATATGCTTACCCTAACCCCTCTTATGTGAAACGAAATGGATTGGCCTCTATGCCACCATTCTCATATGGTGCTCGCAGAGTGATGAAATCTTTGCCACCCCTTCGATGTGGGTGGTGAAGAAAAGAACTAACCTCTTTGTAGGGTCAAGTCTCCTGCGTGCTTTAAACGCCTCAAGAATTTGCTGGTGGCCCGACAAAATGCTCGAAAGGACGCAGCTAATCATGAAGAAATGAACTTTCATTTCACACGCCCTCATACCGCTTATCTCGTTATATCGCTCGATGAAATTCATCTGATGAACTTGATATCATATTCTTCATCGATGAAGTATATGAGATCGTAAGTTGCACTAATTCATCTCGCTGATCAACCCAAAGCCAATGAGTGGGTCCTTGATAGTGGATGTACAAATCACATGACCGGTGACAAGAATCTATTGATGGATACTCCCTTATCACCGCCACATCTGAAGCATATCATCTTTTGCCGACAAAGGAAAAAGTCGTATTGGGTCTTGGTAAGGTTGCGATCTCTAAGGACATACACATGGACAAAGTCATGCTTGTTGAGTCCTTAGGATACAACCTCATGTCAGCCTCAATGCTTTGTGATCTTGATATGGTTGTTATCTTTGGCAAGTATCGTCGTGTTGTGATTATGGAAGTTGACAATTCCAAAGTCTTCAAGGCTTTAGGAGAGGAGACTTGTATATTGTTGATTTCTCTACAGACCACAACCAGCCGTGTGTCTACTTGCAAAAGCTTCGTATATGGCTATGGCATCGGCGACTTGGTCACGAGGGCATGAGGAACTTGCACACGCTTGCAAAGAAGAAGCATGTCATTGGCATTGATAATGTCAAATTCCTCAAGGATCACTTGTGTGGAGCCCGTGAAGCTGGAAAATGACCAAGGCCAAGCATCCAATAAGACTATCATGACCACTTTGCTCGTCCTTCAATTGCTTCACATGGACCTCTTTGGTCCTAATCATTACTCAGCAATCACTAATGATGCATCTCTATATGGCTTTGTTATTGTTGATGATTACTCTCATACACATGGGTACACATTGTTACTTACAAAAATGAAGTGTAGGAAGTCTTCAAATGATTTTCCTCGAGGGCTTCAACTAACTTTAGTGTGAAGATCGCACACATCAGAGTGACAATGGAACTGAGTTCAAGAATTCGGTCTTGATGCCTATCTTGATGAACTTGGTATTACTCATGAGTTATCTACTCCCTATACTCCTCAAAGAAATGGCATCGTGGAGCGCAAGAACAGAACTCTTGTTGAGATGGCTCGCACTATGCTTGATGAATACAAAACGCCTAGTCATTTTTGGATTGATGCAATTGATACCGCGTGCCACATCATCAACAGAGTGTATCTTCACAAATTCTTCAAGAAGACTGCCTATGAACTCCTCACTGACAAGAAACCCAATGTGAGTTATTTCAAAGTCTTCGGTGCTAAATGCTGGATTAGAGATCCTCATCACAGTCCTAAATTTGCACCGAAAGCACATGAAGGTTTTATGCTTGGTTACGGAAGGACTCAGACACCTACAGTAGTCTTCAACATCGCTCTTCACAAGATTGTTGATACTCAGATGTGCGGTTCGATGAAACTAATGGCTCGCAAAGAGAGCACCTACCTTCTATGTTAGATGAACCAGCTCCCGGGAATCTATCAAGTTCAAGGCAACCGAGGATGTCATTCCCATCAAGAATCTGCTCAAGAATTCATTCTGTCACGCAAAGGACGCCGAGTGATGCACTCAAGATAATGTCAAGACAATGGTGCCGAGGAAAATGATCAAATTCCTCGACGACAATCAGCTCATCCTCGCTGCAAAAGAAGTGCAAGTTGACAAGATCATCGATGATATTGAAGCGCCAGTCCTCTCACACGCCAAAAGCTTCACATTTATCTAACTTTTATGGGCACTATGCTTTTGTCTCTATCACAGAGCCCACTAAGGTAGATGAAGCATTTCGAGCCCGAGTGGATTCAGGCCATGCAAGAAGAATTACATCAGCTCGAGCTCAACAATGTCTGGAACCGTCAAACGCCCAGATCCTCGCAAGCATAATATCATTGGCACAAAGTGGATCTACCGCAACAAGCAAGATGAAAATGGCCTTATGGTGAGGAATAAGGCACGACTTGTAGCTCAAGGCTACACACAAGTTGAAGGAATTGATTTCATGAAACTCTTGCACTGTTGTTAGACTTGAGGCTATTCAGATATTACTTGCTTATGCTAACCATCATAATATCACTTTATATCAAATGGATGTAAAAGTGCATTCCTCAATGGTAAGCTTGAGGAAGAAGTATATGTTGCTCAACCCCAGTGTTTTGAAGATCCAAAGAATCTCGACAAAGTCTTCAGACTCAACAAGGCCTCTATGGTCTCAAACAGTTCTACGGCGTGGTATGATACATTGAAGGAATTCTTCGTGAAGAATGGATTCACACCCGTTCACTCGACCCTACTCTCTTTACTAAATCATATGATGGTGAACTGTTTGTGTGCCAAATATATGTTGATGATATTATCTTTGGCTGTCTCGACCAATGTTATAGTGATGAATTTGCCTATATGATGAGTGAAGAATATCAAATGTCTATGATGGAGAGTTGAAATTCTTCTTAGGTCTTCAAATTCACAACAACACAATGGCATATTCATATCTCAGAGAAATACCTCAAAGATGTCCTCAAGAAATTCGCATGCAAGATTGCAAAGGTGTCAAAATTCCTATGCCCACAAATGGCCATCTATGCAATCGATGAAAATGGTATTGACTTCGATCACAAGGTATACCGCCCATGATTGGTTCTCTATTGTACTTATGTGTATCTAGGCCGATATAATGCTTAGTGTTTGCATATGTGCCCGATTTCAAGCTACACCAAGGAATCACACCATAAGGCTGTGAAGCATATTCTTTGATATCTAGCTCACACACCAACACTAGGATTATGGTACCCCAAGGGCTCTACTTTTGATCTCATTGATATTCCGACTCGACTATGCTGGTGATCGTGTGGACCGCAAGTCAACATCTGGTACTTGTCATTTCCTCGACGATCTTTGGTCCGTTGGTCCTCAAGAAACAGAATCATGCAGATCACCGCTTCATCATGCGGAAGCTGAATACATTGCTGCTGGCTCTTGTTGTGCTCAATTGCTGTGGATGAAGCAAACTCTCAAGGACTACGCATCAACGTGAAGAATGTGCTTCTCATCGTGACAATGAGAGTGCCATCAAGATTGCTCACAACCCAGCCAAAGACTCAAGACAAAGCACATTCAAATTCATCATCATTTTCTTCGTGATCATGTGTTGAAGGGTGATATATCCATCGAGCATGTGAAGACCAAGAACAACTAGCCGATATCTTCACAAAGCCCTTGGATGAGAAGAGATTTAGCAAGTTGTGTGAGCTAAATATCTTAGAATCTTCAATGTTCTTTGAAAAGGACACACGTCCTGACACTTATGCAAAGTTGATGACTTAGATGTGCAACACATGAAGAAACTATTTTCTTCAATCAATGAAGAATAACACTCTAAGTGTGAAGAAATTAACGAAGAATTTGATTCTCAGAACCCGACGACAATTGTACGCGGTGTCTGAAATCATCATTCTTATACGGTGGGTCACGCCACCACCAAAGTTGAAAATCTTCAATTTGAGTTTTTCCTCAGTTTTGAAATTCTTCAGTTTTTCAAATTCTTCAACTTTTCAAAATCTTCACTGCTTCGTTGCTTTTCTTCATTGGCTATATATATATATATATGGGTTTATGTCCTCTATAGCATTCACTTATGGCTATTTCTTCAAGTCGCTTCTTCGCTAAGTGAATGTGATTGGACCCTTCCCCTCTATGCTATACTCAACCCAATCTATTCATAAATTCTTCATGTGCGCTCTATTTGAAACTTGTTCAAAATCTTCACGTGTCCTTGTCACCAAGAAATTGCGAACGGAACTTTAAAACTGATCTTATCCAAACTTTCGTTTTTGCCGCTCAAACCGTTCCGCATTCCATGATAGATTTATCTATTCACCCACGATCTAACACAATCTCCACTTCTCAGTACGTGGGTGACACATGTCAAGCGAATGAGAAGGGTCAGGGGCACGTTCGTCCCAAATCTTCGGGCGAACAGTTTTTCACCGTGGCTATATATACCCTTCTCCCTTCCTCACTTCCTTTACTCCGCCGACCGCTCTCTCGCCGAGCTTCAAACCCTAGCGCCGCCGCTACTCCATCGTCAGCGGTGAGGAAGAGCTTCACTGCTTCGACTGTCCGCCGACGATCACTACGATCATGAAATCTTCACTCCGCCGCTGTCGTAGCTGTCTTCCTCCGCCAAGTTAGGGCGTGAAGATCTAACCCGATTTAACTTCCCATCTGTTCTTCTCGGTTCGTCGTGTTTTTCACTTCGGGTAATTAAAAGTTACTTTTATTACTCGCTTTGATTATCAAACCTTCCTGAAAATCTTCAAAGGTGTTTATTCTTCAAATCTTCACATATGAACACCTCAAACAAAATATGCTCTTGATTCGCTTTCTAAGCAATGATTTTCTTCAAGATTCCTCAATTGTGTGGATCCTCGATCTATACAACTCGAACCTAAGACAAAGATCGCTTAGTGAAATTCTTCAAGGCTCATCCGGTCAAATTCCTCAAACTAGTTCTTTTGAAAATCTTCCGAGAACGATATGACCTCTCCAAATTCCTCGCAACTATACTGCTCACAGTACTCATGTCCACTCATCAATCACTAGGTTCTCATCAACTTAACTCATTTGCAGCTGCCTCAAAGAAAAGTTGCATACTTCTTCGAGAATTGATTGTTCAAATTCCTTAGTGAAGAATATGGCGTATGGAAAGAAGCCACGTAAAGGAGGAAAGAGGCCCGAGGTCATGACTGCGTTTGAGATCCCCGAGGAAATATATGCTGATTATTGCACACTGATGAAGCCGAGTTCGCAAAGAAAATAAAATCAGCGCAAGGTGCGATTCAAAGGATTGAAAGGAGATGGGCAAGAGAATGGACGGAGTACAGATATGTAACTCCAAAGTACATGAAGAAATTCGCCTCAATCCTCCATGCCCAAGAGCTCCATTGGCACCGGTCAAGAAGTCGACCCCACCAAAGATCAAGCGTGGTGAGGACTTTCCCAGAATGGGCCAAGCGCCAAGCCAAATTGGCAAGACAAGCCAATGAGGCTGTGAGGAAATTTAATGAGGACTCGACATCGCTGCTGCCACTAAGGCCTCTGCAAGCCAAGAAAATCTATGGCAAAGAAGCCCGCACACAAGCCAAGTGCTTCACCAACAAGGCCCTCATGGCCAAGTTCTCACCTGTGCCCTCACGGCCAATTCCTCATGCTGCTCCTGCTCCTCCCAAATCCTCGGCTCCTACAAAGTCCTCAAGAGCTCCTACAAAGTCCTCAGCAGTTCCGACAAAGTCCTCAACACTGCATCCGCCACGTGCCAAAGGACTGCAGCATCTCCATTGCCTCCAAGAGCCAAAGAAGTTCCTCACTGCACCAAATTCTTCATATGGCTCGACTCATCAAGACTAAGGCCATACCGGACGAGGTCCTTGGCCAAGTCCCAAGAAGAAACAGGTCGCCCAAGAGCCACCCAAGATGATGAGGCTGATGATGATGAACTTATGGAAATCATCGAGACCGACAAGAAAGGGTCATAGAGCCAAAGGCACACTGTACATCGCTGTTGGATCCAAGAGCGATCCTAGACTACATTGATCTCGCACAAGGACCCAAACACTCCTATGCCTCGACTTCAAGTTGACACCGCCAAAGTCACATGCAGACTCATTTTATCCAAGAGGAGAAATGGAAATTTGATACGCCGAGAGATCAAGAAATCAAAGTATAGAAAGGAGAAATCGATGAAGAAAAACGTTGTCAAGATGACAATCAAGAACTTATCAAGATGCAGGCTGACATCAAAGCCCTCAACACAAATTTGACTCCTATTATGCTGATTGGCAAGGAGCCAAAGTCGATTCGTTAACTCGACGAAGAAGTTCACCAATGTTGCTGCCCCAACGCAACATGAAATTCCTCAGTCGAGCTCATAAACACGCCTAATATGCGACCCTATCCAAAAGGAACTCAAGTTCCTACCAAGGATAGACCCACATATTGAAACGCTTTTGCAAGGTAGATATCATTACATCAACATTACATAATAGATGGGGATACATACATAAGGCATGCAATGCCACATGAATACATCAACAACATACATGAGAACGACATCCGACTACGGATGAAACATAAACAGAAACTCAAACGACATCCACCCCGCTAGCCTAGGCTGCCGACCGAACCTATCCCCGATCAAGAAGAAGCGTAAGAACTCCAACACAAGCAAACATCGCTCTCGGCCATGATCATCGCATAACCTGTACCTGCAACTCGGTGGTGTAGTAATCTGTGAGCCACGAGAACTCAGCAATCCCATTACCATGGGTATCAAGACTAGCAAAGCTTAATGGGAAAGGAAAGGATAAAGTGGTGAGGTTGCAGCAGCGACTAAGCATATATGGTGGCTAACCAACGCAAATAAGAGCGAGAAGAGAGCAAGCGGAACGGTCGACAACTAGTAATGATCAAGAAGTGATCCTGAACTCCTACTTACGCCGACATAACCCGTAAACCGTGTTCTCCTCTCGATCAACCCCAAAAGAGACACTCACGACGCACGCACACGGTTGGTGTATTTTAGACGAGTTTGCTTCAAGTTTACTACAACCGGATATTAACAAATTCCCATCCGCCACATAACCGTAAGCACGGCTCTCGAAAGTTTATACCCTGCAGGGTGTCCCAACTTAGCCCATGATAAGCTCTCGCGATCAAAGAAGGATATTCCTTCTCCCGGAAGACCCGATCAGTCTCGGAATCCTGCCACAAGACATTTCGACAAAGAATAAAACAAGAACAGCAAAGCAGCCCGATGTGCCGACAATCCCGATAGGAGCTGCACATATCTCGCTCTCGTGGCAACACCGGATGAGACTAGCTACGAGTAAAACCAACCTCAAGTTGCCTCAAGGTGGCCCCCAGTAGCTCGTTCTGACCAGCACTTAGAGAAGCACCGCCCGGGGCTAATAAAGATGACCCTCGGGCTCCGAAACCCAAGGGAAAAAGGGCTAGGTGAGGCAAATGGTAAAACCAATGTTGGGCCTTGCCGAGGAGTCTTATTCAAAGCGAACTGTCAAGGGGTCCCATAAATCACCCGACCGCGTTAGGGACGCAAAATCCGGGAACATAATACCGATATGACGGAAACTAGGCGGCAAGAGTGGAACAAAACACCAGGCATAAGGCCGAGCCTTCCACCCTTTACCAAGTATGTAGATGCATTAATTAAATAAGATATATTGTGATATCCCAACAAGTAAACATGTTCCAACAAGGAACAACATCTCCATGTTCCAACAAGGAACAAACTTCATCTTCACCGCAACTAACAACGCTATAAGAGGGCTGAGCAAAGCGGTAACATAGCCAAACAACGGTTTGCTAGGAAGGGTGCAAAAGGTTAGAGGCCGACATGGCAATTTGGGAGGCTTGAGGAAGAAGTGATAGGTAGCGATCATAGCGATAGAACGAAACAACTAGCATAGCAATGATAGTAGTGAGATCCAGGTAGCGGTCATCTTTCCTGAAATCCCGCAAGGAAGAAGAACGAGTCCATGAAGAAGATGAAGCCACGAAGACGAACCAAGCGTTAGACGAACGAATCCTCACGATCGCAACGAAACGGGAACTATTGAGAAGAAGCACACAACATGGTAAACACACCACACATAGACATGACATGATGCACAACAAGCATGATGCATGACAAAACTACATGAAGCTACTCATGGCAAGAGATGATGCATACAAGAGCAACACATCAAAGCAAGTTTAAATGAGGCCGGAAACGACATAGAACAATTCCTAGAAGTCCTCATATGTAAATTTCGAAATTGGTCCAGATCTGAATAAACCTTATGTTCAAGTTGTTAAACAGCAAGTTAAAATGCACCAAGATGATCTACACGAAATTCTAGTCAAGTTACATATAAAGTTCATTAGATTCGGAGCTACGGCCTAGAAGATATGAGCAAAACAAGTTAAACATGGCATTGATGCAAAATGCACCCAAACATCAAGCAAACACCTCAAAACAAGGATGCAACATGATAATATGAAACTACATGCAAAATCAAGCAAGTTTCATATAGAGCACATTCAAAATGGAGCAACGGTTCAACACATACACATGAAACAAGTTTAAAGGACAAGCTGTCCAAAACAACAACTAGGCATATTGCAAGCATCAAAACACTATGCTACAGCATCTCAACGTAATAAAAAAGGCATGGGCATGATGTACAGGTAAAGCATAACAAAACATGAACACTGAGCTAACTCCATAAATCACTAGAACATGCTCAAACACACATGGCAAGATTGCAAATAATAACAGTTTCAGACTTTGCGTAAATAACATCAAAGTTGCAATGTTTAGAGCTATCAAACAACATGTTACAGGAACTTATCATGGAAAACAAAGGCATGGCCTGAACCTACTAATTGCATAGAACAAAAGTCCCTTACTGACCATAAGCCAAAAGGATCAAGATATGATGGCACCCATGTAAACATGACAAGTTATATTACAGATTCATACATGGCAGGAACAACAATAAGTAGGCATGTTGGTGAGCTTGAACCACTCACCACAGAGCAATACATGGCATGGCAAGGCAACTCACAGTAAGAAAACATGGCATAGAAGCTATACATGGCAAGAACAACATCATAGAATACACGGATCAACTACAACATCATTGGCAAAATTGAATAACATGTAAACAACCTGCCAGAAACATTTTATAGCAAAAGTAGAGCTCGATTGACTCAAGCTATGGCACTCCATAATTGCAAACAAGGAATGGATGGATAGATAATAACCATATGTTCAAAACATCCTTACTGAAGTATCTCAAAATAAGCATGGATCTCTCGGTAGCATCAAGTTTACATGGCATTAAAATATCGCAGTAATGCAGGCTGAAATCAGCAACATCATGAAGCCTAGTTTGCATGCTTGTGCTAGTCAACACAGAGATCACAAAATACATGGAATACACCCTGTAAAGATGGCATGCATAGTACAAAACACATGTAGGACTCAAGTTCATAGGATGCACACATCAATCATGGCAAAATGACAAAAGTGCATGTTCGATAAGAATCAAACTAACATCCCATAGCCCTCTTCTAACAGCATTTCGGCATCAAGATGAGCTAAAATGTAAATGATGCAATGAATTGAAATGATGTATTCGTCGACATTTAACAATTTGACATATTACACGCATGAAACGGAGCAATATGCGAGAGTTATGGCATGATGAACATGGAATGAAAATTACATGTAAACGGGACTTGGCGATTTGGACCTCGGGGAAAAGTGGACGACGGATCCCGTGAGCCGCTTGGATGGTCGGCGGTGGATCTCATCCCACCCGCGGATCTGGCGACGAGGCGGCCGGCGATGGCGGCGGAGGGTGGGGCGGCACCGAGGAGTCCGGGAAGGCCGGAGGGCTCGGGCCGCCAGATCCGTCCGCCCGACCGATCTGGCACGGGACGGCGAGGCGCCGAGGTGGCGCGCGGGGACGGCGGCGGGGGCGGCGAGGCCGCAGCCGGTGGCGGATGCCGCGCGGCGACGGCGGCGGACGGGCGCGGCCTGGCGGGAGGAACCGGACGGCGGCGGCAAGGCGACGCCGGGCGCTGGGCGGAGCACGGGCCGGAGGATTATGGGCGGTCGCCAGCGCCAAGGTGGCGGGGCGGTGGCAGCCGGGCGCGCCGGTGAGCGGAGGAGCGTCGGGCGGCGCGGGCCCGCGTGTGGCGGGCTTGGCCGGCGGGCCGGATCTGGCCCCGGGTGGCCGCGCGAGGGGAGGCGAGGTGGCGCGCCGGTTGGAGGAGAGCAGCGGCGGGCGACGTGGCGGCGCCTGGATTGGCCAGAGCGAGGTGGCGATGGACATGTCCGCTCGGGATGGACATGTCCGGCGGCGCGAGGAGCGGGCTAGGGTTAGGTGGAATTCATCCGCCAATTTCGGGAGGATGTGTTTATATAGGTAGAGGGAGCTAGGAGACTCCAAATGAGGTGCGGTTTTCGCCCACACGATCGTGATCGAATGACCGAGAGCATGGAAGGGAGTTTGCTGGGTCTTGGGCCACTTTGGAAGGGGTGTTGGGCTGCAAAGAGAAGGAGGCTTTACGGTTACTTGTTAACCGTTGAGTACCAAACGACCTCCAAATGGCACGAAACTTGACAGGCGGTTCACGGTGCTATACCAAGGTCATTGACAAACCTCGGGCCATTCCGAGAAAGTTTAACACCCGCACACGAAAAGAGGTAAAGGGGGGCGCCGGGGGACATAGGAGCGCCGGATTACAAAACGGACAACGGGGAAAATGCTCAGATGCATGAGACGAACATGTATGCAAATGCGATGCACATGATGACATGATATGAAATGCAGATGATGACATGGCAAAGTGCAACACGCAAGCACATGACATGGCAACGACGGCGAATAACTAGCAGACACCTGGCGCATCGAATCCGGGGCGTTACACCTCAGCTCAGCAGACTGAAGAACATGCCAGCAACGCTAATGAAGTTCAGGCTGCTGAAGACAATGCTAGTTCCAGGGCTGATGATCCCATTCTAGCCGCTGAAGAAATTGCCAGGGCATCCACTAGTGGTGCGCCTGAAGAAACTAAACAAGTCAGGGAAACTGCATCGCCTGAGGAAAATCAACCAGATTCCTCAGCTCCTCCTGCGCCAACACCAACTCCAATTCTTCCATCGCCTCGATGTGAAGAAGACCAAGGCTGCGAACGAGCTGCAAAGAAGAAACGGAAAGCATCAGCTGCGCCAAATTCTTCTACTGTGAAGAAAATGAAGCCAATGACCAGCTCCTTTGAAAATCCTATTGATGTTGTTCCAATTTCCTCAATTCCATCAAAGGACCTTGTTCCTTTTGGTGAAGATTATGAGATCCCAAGCGGATCTAATGAAGAAGATCATTCTGCTGCTTCGTCAGAGCGGATTGATGAAGAAATTGAAGTGGAAGCAATCCCTTCAACCCCAATCATTTCCTCGCCTATGCCTCAGTTCACAGCTGAAGAGGCCGGTGTTGAGGAAATTGAAGAAGATGTGGATATTGGAAGCACAACGCCGTTGATGAACGATGACTTTTGGGAAAGTCAGATCCAAATTCTCCACTCTTCACCCCAATTCAACAGATTCCTCACCCCCGCTCCAACAGTTCAAATGGGCTCAAGAAACTCATCCCACTTCATCTGTCCATGAAGAAATTCCAGCCACTAGCGCCGATGAACTCCTTCCGCTGATCCTCGATCGCACCAGAGAGGAACAAGAAATTCTCACTCAAGAACCTGAGATTGCGATTCCAGAGGTCATGATGCAACTCACGACACTCCACCGCCAAAGCCAAAGAATCCTTCTCAACAAAGCAAAAGTTCAAGGCTGAAGATTTCTTCATGAGCACGTATTCTTCACCGACATAATCCATATGATTCTGCTCAGATAAGGAAGAGGCGCTTCGGACTGCCAATCAAGCCAATTTCTATTCCTCGTGCTTTCAACAAAGACAAAGTCTTCGATCATGCACATATTCCTCATGTGGACATGGAGTCTCCGCCAGCTTCGAGCCAGATCCTCGGTGTTCTTCACGACGCAGACTTCGAATTTCTGCACCGACATCTGTGATTGGAATGAAGAACTCATTCTTCAATTCTATGCAACGCTGCACATCACCGAGACGCCAAGACGTGAACTCATGGGTGTTAGATCGATGTCCGAAAATACTCACTACAAGGCACCAAAGAACTGAATTGCTTCGTGCTCTACCACTCGGTCCTCCCCTTGATGGTGCTCCTTGTATCTACAACGAACCTGAGCTTTCAAATCACTATATGCAAGTGCTGATGAAGCCTTTGAAGAAAGGGCAGGCCCCAAGAACCAACTTCCTCGTCAAGGAATTATTGTATGTGCCTCGGACTGTCTATCGGATTCGACGAAGACAATGAGTCCTATCAAAGGCCACGACTCAAATGATGAAGAAGTCGTTGGCACCATGAAGAATATGCTTTTCAATATCATTCATGGCGCTCCGTCAACTTCCATGATTTCTTCATGAGGACTCGCGAATATTGCTATGCCACCATTTGAGCTGAAGCCTTATGCGCCTTTGGATAATGAGATTCATCAGACAAGGTCTTCACTCAATTACAAGGCTGATACTCTCAACCACTGCAGCTACTTGCCCTCGATTGAAGTCCTCAAAAGGACATTTTCCTCACCTGTTGACAAGGGCAAGGCTATCGCTATGATAGATGAAGGCACTCGTCCATTGGATGGACAGTTTAGCAAAGCTGCATCCTACTCCACCAATGATGACTCGCCACACATGACTCTGCCAAAAATACCTCAGCCAAGCAAAGTCCTCAAGCCACAACACCTGTGGTGATGACTGATCGTGAGTTACTCCTCGCCTTCATCGGAAGGTTGATCGCAATCATAAATGGGTCAAGCGTCGCTTTGGTTCAATTCTTCACAACATGACCTCTACACACAATGCAAAGAAGAAAACCACTACTACCTCCATGAAACCTTCAAACGCACTGGGCTGTTCTTTCTAATGTCTACAACGGAAGAATCGACGACAATGGGTCTCAAGGAAGAATTTGACTGGTCCGCACCTCCTCCAAGAAATACAAGAAGGTCAAAGTTCCTTCCTTGGTGGCTAGCTCCTATTCTTCATCACGAGACACCGATGAAAATGAAGACTTGGACGACATCAAGGCAGGCCCCACTATAACAACCGACCCCAACAACGCCGGGCGCCCTTCATCAACTTGAAATTCTTCAGGCGTTAGTCCTCGGTTTCGATCCTTTTGGTCATTCGATGACAAAGGGGAGAAATTTGAGTTAGTCTTCAAGCGGGTCTATTATATGGGCATATTTTTGTTAAGTTACAACTCTCGCTCTTCCAAACTTTTATTGGATCGAGTTGTAATCTTAAACCCGATGGTGCTTTGATACTTTTGATGCACTGTGCTCTGATACTCTTGATGAGTTATTTTGCATGCTTGTTCCTCATTAAAGTTATCGCACGCATGCTGAATTTCATCAAGCACCATATTTCATCATGCATTTCAAATTCTTCATATTATATGTCAAATGCGAGTATGAATTACAAGATATAGGGGGAGATCTCCATGATTCAACTCTTCAAATGTGCACTGCCTCAAAAGCAAATTCCTCACTATGCACATCTTCAGGGGGAGTTCTTCTATATCTTGCAATTAAATTCCTCAATATCAGTATTTACACTTCATATGTTTATCCCCGTTGAAAACTTAACCTATATTGTCATCAATCACCAAAAAGGGGGAGATTGTAAGTGCATCTAGTTCCCCTTAGTGATTTTGGTGTATTGAAGACTTATAGGTTAAGGGACTAATGTGTTTATGAGTGTACACAGGTCTATAAGCCTATGAGGAGTTTGATATTTACAGAAAGTCGAATTTCTAAAAATGAAGTTCTTCGACTAAAGACTTTGGTATTCAAGACTTTGAAAGTGAAGAAATTGGTGTGACCTTGAAGACTTGGTATTCATTTGAGGAACATGAAGCGTGGAGACTTTTGTTTTCGTAGTTTTCATTTTCTCTTTCTTGAGTCATAGGAAACACCGTACTGTTAAAGGGGGTCGAGGAAATACTAAGGAAAAATTTCCATGTGATGCTCCACTCAAAATCCTACACCTACCAATCCCTTCGAGTGAAGCCTTTGGAAATCTCATACAGTTCAGTCAATTTCTTCAGTGACAGAGACGAAATTCTTCTGTTCGCCGAGGAATTTGTTCTGACTGAGGAGTTAGGAATTCGCCAGTGCGGATTGCCTACAGAGTGAGGAACATGATAGCCCTGAGGAATTTGAGAGTCAAATTTCCAACCGTTGCTGTGCTGCGCGCCAGCTGTCCCAAAATATATTATCCACCTAATGGTCATATCATTGAAGGGCATTTATGTCTTATAATGTCGGGCTGCTCCCTAGGCTATAAATAGCCGCCCCCTACAACCACTAGCTGGTTGGCTGCTCCGAGAGAACTTGACACTTGTCATTTGAGAGCAACCCATCCTCTAAGGACTTTGGGCGAAAATCATCGAGTGAGGAAAAACCCAAAAACCAAACCCCTACAAACCCAAAGTGATTGAGCATCACTGAAGAGATTGATCCTGCGTGGAGCCTATGCTTGTTACCTTTGAATACTGTGCTTCTTCCAGACAGTTAGGCGTCATGGTCTAGAGCATCCAAGAGGAATTGTGGATCGCCAAGTGACCAAGTCTGTGAAGGTTTGGAAGTCGCCTGAAGACTTACCACGAGTGATTGGACGAGGTCTGTGTGACCTTAGTTCAAGGAGAATACGGTGAGGACTTGGTGTCCTGAGCTGCGTTCTCAGCGATCGGGTGTCCGGACTGTGTGTCCTCGAGTTTAAATACTCAGCCGCTCCAACCAGACGCATAACCGAGACAGCAGCTGGAACTGGTCTACCAAATCATTGTCTTCACCAACCTAACTGGTTCTATTTCCTCAACCCTTTCATTTCCTCATTACTTTGTTGAGTGTTCATTCATATCTGTGTTTGAAGACTTCAATCAAGACTTTCTCAATTTCCTCGCCCAATTTCTTCATCTGCTTTGTCTTCATCTTGTGCTATCCTGTGTTTACGCTTTCTTTACTCTTTGATTGTCTTCATTTCATCATGATGACCATGCCCGCATTCTCTTATGCTTACTTCGAGTACTTATTCCGCTGCAAGTAGTTCTTTGCTAAGGAATTTCCTCACCGCAAATTTCTCGTGAAGAATTCATAAAATTAGCCTATTCACCCCCCTCTAGTCGATATAACACACTTTCAGGAGGCAACCCAATTTTATTTTTAGTTTTTAGTTTTTGTTTATGTTTAGGAATAAATAATCCATCTACCTTCTGTTTAGATGTGGTTTTATGTTTTAATTAGTGTTTGTGCCAAGTTAAACCTATAGGATCTTCTTGGATAATAGTTATTTTATCTTACTGTAATTTCCAGAAACTTTCGGTTCATGAAAAAAATTGTTAAAAATCACCAGAACGTGATAAAATAGTGATTCCAATTTCTTATGATCAATAAACAAATTGCCTAGGACGTTCTATTTTGGATGAATTTTTGGAGTTCCAGAAGTTTGCGTTAGTTACAGATTACTACAGACTGTTCTGTTTTTGACAGATTCTATTTTCGTGTGTTGTTTGCTTATTTTGATGAATCTATGGCTAGTAAAATAGTTTATGATCCATAGGGAAGTTGGAATACAGTAGTTTTAACACTAATATAAATAAAGAATGAGCTCATTACAGTAACTTGAAGTGATCTTTTGTTTTCTTTCGCTAACGGAGCTCACGAGATTTCTGTTGAGTTTTGTCTTGTGAAGTTTTCAAGTTTTGGGTGATTTTTTTGATGGATTATGGAACAAGGAGTGGCAAGAGCCTAAGCTTGGGTATGCCCATGGCACCCCCAAGATAATCCAAGGACACCAAAAAGTCAAAGCTTGGGGATTCCCCGGAAGGCATCCCCTCTTTCGTCCACTTCCATCGGTAACTTTACTTGGAGCTATATTTTTATTCACCACATGATATGTGTTTTTCTTGGAGCGCCTTGTATTATTTGCGTGCTTTGTTAGTTAGTTTAGCACAATCATCCTTGCTGTATACGCCTTTTGAGAGAGCTATACATGAATTGGAATTTGTTAGAATACTCTATGTGCTTCACTTATATCTTTTGAGCTTGATAGTTTTGCTCTATGTGCTTCACTTATATCTTTTGAGCTTTATAGTTTTGCTCTAGTACTTCACTTATATCTTTTAGAGCACGGTGGTGGATTTGTTTTAAAGAAACTATTGATCTCTCATGCTTCACTTAGATTATTTTGAGAGTCTTAAATAGCATGGTAATTTGCTTAATAATAATATGCTTGGTATTCAAGATTTGTAAAACTTTCTTTTGAGTGTGTTGAATACTAAGAAAAGTTTGATGCTTGATAATTGTTTTGAGATATCGAGGTGATAATATTATAGTCATGCTAGTTGAGTAGTTGTGAATTTGAGGAATACTTGTGTTAAAGTTTGTGATTCCCGTAGCATGCACCTATGGTGAACCGTTATGTGATGAAGTCGGAGCATGATTTATTTATTGATTGTCTTCCTTATGAGTGGCAGTCGGGGACGAGCGATGGTCTTTTCCTACCAATATATCCCCCTAGGAGCATGCGCGTAATACTTTGCTTTGATAACTTGTAGATTTTTGCAATAAGTATATGAGTTCTTTATGACTAATGTTGAGTCCATGGATTATACGCACTTTTCTCACCCTTCCACCATTGCTAGCCTTTCTAATACCATGCACTTTTCGCCGGTATCATACACCCACCTTAAACCTTCCTCAAAACAGCCACCATACCTACCTATCATGGCATTTCCATAGCCATTCCGAGATATATTGCCATGCAACTTTCCACCGCTCCGCTTATTATGACACGCCCATCATTGTCATATTGCTTAGCATGATCATTTAGTTGACATCGTATTTGTGGCAAAGCCACCGTTCATAATTCTTTCATACATGTCACTTATGAATCATTGCATATCCCGGTACACCGCCGGAGGCACACATATAGAGTCATATTTTGTTCTAAGTATCGAGTTATAATTGTTGAGTTGTAAGTAAATAAAAAGTGTGATGATCATCATTTTTAGAGCATTGTCCCAAGTGAGGAAAGGATGATGGAGACTATGATTCCCCCATAAGTCGGGATGAGGCTCCGGACGAAAAATAAAAAAAAGGAAAAGAGGCCATAAAAAAAAAGAGAAAAGGCCCAACAAAAAAAATAAAAAAAAATGAGAGAAAAAGAGAGAAGGGACAATGTTACTATCCTTTTACCACACTTGTGCTTCAAAGTAGCACCATGATCTTCATAATAGAGAGTCTCTTGTTTTGTCACTTTCATATACTAGTGGGAATTTTTCATTATAGAACTTGGCTTTTATATTCCAATAATGGGCTTCCTCAAATTGCCCTAGGTCTTCATGAGCAAGCGAGTTGGATGCACACCCACTTAGTTTCTTTTGTTGAGCTTTCATATACTTATAGCTCTAGTGCATCCGTTGCATGGCAATCCCTACTCACTCACATTGATATCTATTGATGGGCATCTCCACAGCCCGCTGATACGCCTAGTTGATGTGAGACTATCTTCCTCTTTTTGTCTTCTCCACAACCATCATTCTATTCCACATATAGTGCTATATCCATGGCTCACGCCATGTATTGCGTGAAGATTGAAAAAGTTTTGAAAATGTCAAAAGTATGAAGCAATTGCTTGGCTTGTCATTGGGGTTGTGCATGATTTAAATACTTTGTGTGGTGAAGATAGAGCATAGCCAGACTATATGATTTTGTAGGGATAACTTTCTTTGGCCATGTTATTTTGAGAAGACATAATTGCTTTGTTAGTATGCTTGAAGTATTATTATTTTTATGTCAATATGAACTTTTGTCTTGAATCTTTCGGATCTGAATATTCATACCACAATTAAGAAGAATTACATTGAAATTATGCCAAGTAGCACTCCGCATCAAAAATTCTCTTTTTATCATTTACCTACTCGAGGACGAGCATGAATTAAGATTGGGGATGCCTGATACGTCTCCAACGTATCTATAATTTTTGATTGCTCCATGCTATATTATTTATTGTTTTGGACTATATTGGGCTTTATTTTCCACTTTTATATTACTTTTGGGACTAACCTATTAACCGGAGGCCCAGCCCAGAATTGCTATTTTTTTTTGCCTATTTCAGTGTTTTGAAGAAACAGAATATCAAACGTAGTCCAAACGGAATGAAATCTTCGGGAACATGATTTTCTCATCGGATAAGACCCAGGAAACTTGGATCCTCCATCAAGATAGCTCCGAGGCGGTCACGAGGGTGGAGGGCGTGCCCCTAGGGCGCCAACCCCACCTCGTGGGCCCTCGAGGCTCCACCGACGCATCGCTTCCTCCTATATATACCTACATACCCCGTCGATCGATACGGAGCCAAAACTTAATTCCACCGCCGCAACTTTCTCAGATCCACGAGATCCCATCTTGGGGCCTGTTCCGAGTCTACCGAAGGGGATTCCACCACGGAGGGCTTCTACATCATCATCATAGCCTCTCCGATGAAGTGTGAGTAGTTTACCTCAGACCTTTGGGTCCATAGTTAGTAGCTTGATGGCTTCTTCTCTTTTTGGATCTCAATACAATGTTCTCCCCTCTCTCGTGGAGATCTATTCGATGTAATCTTATTTTTATGTGTGTTTGTTGAGACCGATGAATTGTGGGTTTATGATCAAGATTATCTATGAGCAATACTTGAATCTTTTCTGAATTCTTTTATGTATGATTGAGTTATCTTTACAAGTCTCTTCAATTATCCGCTTGGTTTGGCAAACTAGATTGGTAGTTCTTGCAATGGGAGAAGTGTTTAGCTTTGGGTTCAATCTTGCGTGTCCTTTCCCAAAGGATGAGGGGCAGCAAGGCACGATTGTATTGTTGCCATCGAGGATAACAAGATGGGGTATTTATCATATTGCATGAATTTATTCCTCTACATCATGTCATCTTGCTTACATGCTACTCTGTTTTCATTAACTTAATACTCTAGATGCATGCCGGATAGCGGTCGATGAGTGGAGTAATAGTAGTAGATGCAGGTGAGTCGGTCTACTTGTCTCGGACGTGATGCCTATATACATGATCATACCTAGATACTCTCATAACTATGCTCAATTCACAATTGCTCAACAGAATTGCTCACCCACTGTAAAATACCTATGCTCTTGAGAGAAGCCACTAGTGAAATCTATGGCCCCTGGGTCTATTTTCATCATATTAATCTTCCTACACTTTATTATTGCTTTGCTCTTTACTTTTCCTTTTATTTAACTTTGCATCTTTATACCAAAAAATACCAAAAATATTATCTATCATCTCTATTAGATCTCACTCGTAAGTGACAAAGGTGAAGGGATTGACAACCCCTATTCGCATTGGTTGCAAGGAGCTATTTGTTTTGTGTAGGTACGAGGGACTCGCGCATGGCCTCCTACTGGATTGATACCTTGGTTCTCAAAAACGGAGGGAAATACTTACGCTACTCTGCTGCATCATCCTCCCCTCTTCGGGGAAAACCAATGCAAGCTCAAGACCTAGCAAGAAGGATTTCGGTGCCGCTGTCGGGAGTCTACGACAAGTCAACATACCAAGTACCCATCACAATCCCTTATCTCTCGTGATTACATTAATTGCCATTTGCCTCTCGCTTTCCTCTCCCCACTTCACCCTTGCCGCTTTATTCGCCTCTCTTTCCCAATCTCCTCCTCTCTTTCGCTTGCCCTTTTCTCGCTTTGCTCGTGTGTTGGATTGCTTGCTTGTCACTATGGCTCAAGATAATACTAAATTGTGTGACTTTACCAATACCAACAATAATGATTTCCTTAGCACTCGATTGCTCCTCCCGCCAATACTGAATCGTGTGAAATCAATACCGCTTTGTTGAATCTCGTTATGAAAGATCAATTCACCGCCTTCCTAGTGAAGATGCCGCTACTCATCTAAATAGCTTCGTGGATTTGTGTGATATGCAAAAGAAGAAAGATCTTGATAATGATGTTGTTAAATTGAAGCTATTTCGCTTTTCTCTTAGAGATCGTGCTAAAGATTGGTTTTCGCTTTGCCTAAAAATAGTATTGATTCTTGGAACAAGTGTAAAGATGCTTTTGTCTCAAAGTATTTTCCTCCCGCTAAGATCATCTCTCTTAGAAATGATATTATGAATTTTAAGCAACTTGATCATGAACATGTTGCACAAGCTTGGGAGAGAATGAAATTAATGATACGTAATTGCCCTACTCATGTTTTGAATTTGTGGATGATTATACAAAAAATTTATGCTGGATTGAAATTTGCCTCTAGAAATCTTTTAGATTCGGCCGCGGGAGGCACTTTTATGGAAATCACTTTAGGAGATGCTACTAAACTTCTAGATAATATTATGGTTAATTATTCTCAATGGCACACTGAAAGATCTACTAATAAAAAGTGCATGCGATAGAAGAAATCAATGTTTTGAGTGGAAAGATGGATGAACTTATGAAATTATTTGCTACTAAGAGTGTTTCTTCTGATCCTAATGATATGCCTTTGTCTACTTTGATTGAGAATAATAAACTATGGATGTGAATTTTGTTGATAGGAATAATTTCGGTAACAACGCATATAGAGGGAATTTTAATCCTAGGCCTTATCCTAGTAATTCCTCTAATAATTATGGAAGTTCCTACAAAACTCTTATGGAAATTTTAATAAGATTCCTCTGAATTTGAGAATAGTGTTAAAGAATTTATGAGTTCACAAAAGAATTTTAATGCTTTGCTTGAAGAGAAATTACTTAAAGTTGATAAATTGGCTAGGAACGTTGATAGAATTTCTCTTGATGTTGATTCTTTAAAGCTTAGATCTATTCCTCCTAAGCATGATATCAATGAGTCTCTCAAAGCCATGAGAACTTCCATTGATGAGTGCAAGGAAAGAACCGCTAGGATGCGTGCTATGAAAGATGCCTTTATTAAAGCGTGTTCTTCCAATTTCCATGAAAATCAAGATGAAGATTTAAAAGTTATTGATGTGTCCCCTATCAAATCCTTGTTTTTTAATATGAATCTTGATAATGATGAGATTGAATATGAGTCACCTTTACCTAGAAGGCGTTCTAAAATTCGAGCTTTTACAAAGATGATGCTAAAATTGATAAAAGTGGGATTGAAGAAAGTAAAATCTTAGATGTTGCTAAACCTACTATTTTGGATTTCAAGGAATTTAATTATGAAAGTCTCTTATTAATTGATTGTATTTCCTTGTTGCAATCCGTGCTAAATTCTCCGCACACCTATAGTCAAAACAAAGCGCTTACTAAACATATCATTGATGCCTTGATGCAATATTATGAGGAAAACTTGAGTTGGAAGTCTCCATCCCTAGAAGGCTTTATGATGAGTGGAACCAACTATTAAAATTAAGATTAAGGATCATTAATTTTATGCTTTATGTGATTTGTGTGCTAGTGATTCCACTGTTCCCAAAACTTTGTGTGATTTGCTAGATTTCCGTGATTTTGATGAATGCTCTCTAAACTTGCACCTTGCGGATTCCACTATTAAGAAACCTATGGGAAGAATTAATGATGTTCTTATTGTTGCAAATAGGAATTATGTGCCCGTAGACTTTATCGTTCTTGATATAGATTGGAATCCTTCATGTCCTATTATTCTTGTAGACCTTTCCTTAGAACGATTGGTGCAATTATTGATGTGAAGGAAGGGAATATTAGATTCCAATTTCCATTAAAGAAAGGCATGGAACACTTCCCTAGAAAAAAATAAAATTACCATATGAATCTATCATGAGAGACACTTATGGATTGCCTACCAAATATGGCAATACCTAGATCTATCCTTGCTTTTATGTCTAGCTAGGGGCGTTAAACGATAGCGCTTGTTGGGAGGCAACCCAATTTTATTTTTAGTCTTTTGTTTTTGTTTCTGTTTAGGAATAAATAATCCATCTACCTACTCTTTAGATGTGGTTTTATGTTTTAATTAGTGTTTGTGCCAAGTTAAACCTATAGGATCTTCTTGGATAATAGTTATTTGATCTTGCTGTAATTTCCAGAAACTTTCAGTTCACGAAAACAATTGTTAAAAATCATCAGAACATGATAAAATAGTGATTCCAATTGCTGCTGATCAATAAACAAATTGCCTAGGTCGTACTATTTTGGTTGAAGTTTTGGAGTTCCAGAAGTTTGCGTTAGTTACAGATTACTACAGACTGTTCTGTTTTTGACAGATTCTGTTTTTCGTGTGTTGTTTGCTTATTTTGATGAATCTATGGATAGTAAAATAGTTTATGATCCATAGTGTCGGTGTCAAAACCGGCAGATCTCGGGTAGGGGGTCCCGAACTGTGCGTCTAGGCGGATGGTAACAGGAGACAAGGGACACGATGTTTTACCCAGGTTCGGGCCCTCTCGATGGAGGTAATACCCTACTCCTGCTTGATTAATATTGATGATATGGGTAGTACAAGAGTAGATCTACCATGAGATCAAGGAGGCTAAACCCTAGAAGCTAGCCTATGGTATGATTGTTTTTCGCCCCACGGACTAAAACCCTCCGGTTTATATAGACACCAGATAGGTTAGGGTTACACGAGTCGGTTACAATGGTAGGAGATCTACATATCCGACGCCAAGCTTGCCTTCCACGCCAAGGAAAGTCCCATCCGGACATGGGATGAAGTCTTCAATCTTGTATCTTCATAGTCTTGGAGTCCGCCGTGACGACAGTCCGCTATCCGGACACCCCTAGTCCGGGACTCCTCAAGAGCTCCTGAACCAGGCTTCATGACGATGAGTTCGCGCGTTGATTGTCTTCGCATTGCGAGGCGGGTTCTCCTCCAAATACTTCATAGAAGGTTTTGAACACAAGGATAGTGTCCGCTCGCAAAACAAGTTCCACATAACGCCGTAGAGAGAATAATTTTTGCACAGATCTACTAACGTATTCCGCGGCGTGACATCACACCACAGCCATGCCTTTATATGAATTGTTTTTTGTTGTCCCACCTCAGCGTGTTTAGCGAGGCGGTTTCCTTGGCACGTCTTATCAAAGCGTAGATCGTGCCCCCTTATTCTGGGATTCTCATCAATACGGACGTGGGTAACCCAACCGCGCCCGCTGGCCTGCCTTCTCTATCAAAGGCGTGTCCTAATCGACCACGGGTGGGCTCTTGGTATTCAACCTCCTTACAATGAGACCAAGGCCCTCTTCTTCTTTACACCCTCCATCGAGTTCGCCTCGCGCTTCGAGTTCCAACACCCAAAGCTTCAGATTCAGGCTCTTCGGACTTTCGACGATGTCCGGCTCCGACCAGCATGGCCGATGGATGTCTTCCTCCGTCACAGAAGAAGATGTGCTAAAGCTGCGAGACGCCAGGTATCTAACCGGCGAGATCTCGCATAGGCGGCCTGCTCCAGGGCAGGTCATTCCCACTCCTGAGCCCGGCGAGAACGTGGTGTTCGTGTCCCACTTCCTTCGGGGTTTAGGCTTCCCGACGGATCCCTTTGTGTGGGGGCTCATGTTTTATTATGGGCTTGATTTCCATGACTTGAATCCGGAGTCCATCCTCCATATCTCGTCATTCATTGTCGTATGTGAGGCCTTCCTCCATATCACCCCCCACTTTGGACTGTAGCTCAAGACCTTCAAGGTGGAGCCAAAGATGATCGAGGGGCAGCAAGCAGAGTGCGGAGGGGCGGTCATAAGCAAATGTGCTGATGCTCCGTGGCCCGAGGGCTCTTTCCAAGAGGAGCTTGGTTTGTGGCAACGGGAGTGGTTTTATATCATCGCTCCCATGGGCACCAAATGGGCGGCGCTCGCCTTCCGCCAGTTCACCACAGCGGCTGGCATCATGGGTCAACAAGGCTCGACTGGGGCCGCCCAAGGACGCACCCTGCTGCAGGCCGATTCGAGATCTCCAGAAAGAGGGATCAATCTGGTTGCAGTGGCGCAGGTTATGGTGATCCGCGCCTTCAGCCCTGCAAACGCCGCCCCCTCCTGTGGGAATTCAATCCAGAGGGACCACGAGCTCTCCAAAATTTTATGGGCACGACGCCCGTGGAGATGTATAAACTGTTCTTCGGATCACAAGAGAAGTGTCCGGACTTGACCGAGGACGCAGGACTAAGCTGCAATCGCCCAGATACTCAAGTAAGTAGTCTTGTAACCAGACAAGCTGTTCATTCATTTATTTCGCATATATGCCCTTTAAAGGAGCTGTTTCTTGAACATGAGTGGATAGCCAAGGCAAAGTTAATAAGGTGTCCGGCTCCCCTCCCAGAGACCACGCCGGATCCCATGTTGAAGGTCGCGCCTTTTGAAGAAGGCGAATGGGGGAGCGGGGAAGCAACCGCCTCTACGAAGGAGGATATCAAGGAAGGAGGGATTAAGAGTCCCACCTTCCGAGGAGAGAAGAGGACCGCTTCGGAAGATCCGGAGGTCAAGGCCTCAAAGAGGGGAAAGGAATCTTCGGCAGAGTCCGGCGCTGGGAAGTAACCCAGCCGCATTATTTCCCGAGGGATCAGCCCTCCAATGAGCCGTAAGTAAAAAGAAGGGTCTTGTAAATAAGGAAATCCTCGTGTTTATTCATGAGGATAACCAAATTGTACCTTGTAGTTCGGACCTCAGCCCTTCTCAGCAGAGCTCGCCTTGGGGATCTTCTTCCGAGATGATGGAGAGCTAACGCCCACCTGTCGCACCCTCATGTGAAGCGGACGACCGGAGGTGTCGCCGCGAGGGTTCCCCAAGTCCGCGGGGCCGAAGGTCCGCCCAAGTGGCGTCGGTCGGAGGAGTCAAGGATCTGCTCGGGAAGCGGTTATTTCAGAAGATCACCGTGCTCTAATGGGTGTGGTGATTGAAAGAATTGCATCCGCAGAGAGCGGATTGCATGAAGCCATCAAGCTTACCGATGTGGTTTGAGGTATGCAAAAATAATGTACCTTCTGACAGTTATGCATATAAAATGCGCCCTGTATAGATAGTAGCCCCTGAGACTTGGTATGTTGTCAAAATTGACAACATGCCGAGGATCAAATTCTCAGTTATAACATATCGCCGCTCCTAAATAGGTGGCGGGGCGTCCGGGGGCCAGCAGGACTGATGAATATGCCGAACTAAAGCGGCAACTTGACGAGGCGGAAGCGGACATCGCGCTGGTCAATAAACGGTTTGACGAGTCACAAGGTATGCGACCTCTATGCGGACACCTTGTAAGGGAGCTTGACGCCCATGTCTTACTATTCGTATGCTTAATGCAGATGGTGCCGCTGCCATGGAGGAGCTGCGGGCAGAACTCGCCCGAGCGAAAGAGCAAGCCAGAATTAGTAATGCAGCCGCTTTAAAGGCGGCCGAAGAGCTAGAAGCTGAACGGGCTGCTCACTACCGAAGCAAAGAGGAGATGGCCGATATGGCCAAAAAGTTTAGGAATACTACCGATCGCTGCGAGGTTCTTGAAAAAGAACGTCAAGCGGAACAAGAGGGCTTGAAAAAGGCCGCCGCCGAATCCAAGAATGCCCAATCGGCTTTGAGAGCTGCCAAGGAGGAGCTGAGTCAGCCGGGCAATTGCGGCCGAAAACCGCTTTACTGGAGGAAATATACAGATCCAAAGTATGCTCAGCTGGATAAGTTGTGGAGTTCGGAGGATGCTTATCTCGACTTGGCGGCGCAGCATCATGGACGCGTGGAGCACTTCCGGGGCCGTAGGGGCATCAAGGAAGAGCTATATTGGTCACAATTCCATAGTCCGGAGCGCCCTCTGCTGCTGACCGATCGGTTGGCGAATGGGCCGAGCTGAATCGGTTGTCCGGATTTGCCGTGAAGCATGTCTTGACTCACTTGTGGTCGGGCGGACCCCACCAAGAGCTATTTTGGTTTGGTGCAGCAGTTCCTTGTGCGGTACCGCGACGACACAATGAAGCGATCGGCATGTATTGAGGGAGCGCGATGACTCGCCCGTGTCAAGACATACCGGCGAGATGAAGGCCACCGACGTTGCATCCCAAGATTCGGACCGCCGAGTACCGCCGAGCACTACTTTGAAGAAGTCTCCGCGGGCGCTGCTTAATAGAGACGCAGTGCTCAAGGATATTATTTTAAATGACATGTATGATTTGTGAAAACAGTGTTTCAATGTAATATAAGAGCTTTTTATACTTGTGCGCTCAAGTAGTAAACTACTCCTGTCGCGGCCGCTTGTGTATATGTATATATAACTCTGAAGATGGCAGTCCTTGGTTTCAGCCCCACGCACATAGTGCGGGGTGTTTGCAAAGAAAGCGCTTTTTCACACTTAATCCAACGCCTTGGTCCTGTTAAGGAGGTAATAGCGTAGCAAACCAGTGCAACCGGACTATAGTGCTTTATCACTTTCACTTAGCCATAGGAGTTCGAGGGTGGGGCTACTATATAGCCCCGGGTCACCGCACTCTCCCGAATTCAGGGTGCGATGTGCCCGACCGAAAACCGTCCTTCGTTAATGCAGAGGATATCCTAAACATTCCCGTGAGTCGCCGAGTGGTTGACCAGTCTCTTGCTATATCATGACAAAGTTTTCGGCTTTCATCGAGGTGCTCGCCTACCGAACCGGGCACAATCGCAGAGTTCTCCGGTGCCGCGTTAGCCGTGAAAACGGAACGTAAGGCAGCAAAACACAGGAGCCGGGCAACCCAACATTTGACCAAAGACATGATTCGAGCTGATGCATATAAGGCCTAATCTCGAGACGCCAATACTCCCTAAGGTATTCGGTCTTTATGAAAATGGGCAGAATAATGCCCTAAGCCCCGTGTCCAGTGCAGCATAAAAATTCTGGTGCGCCAATGCCAAAACACCAGCCTCCTCCTCGGTTATATTAAGGGACCGGGGATGTATATCAACAAGAGATAGTGAAAAGGTTTACGCAGGGTCTTAATCAAAAGAATCCTTGCAACGGGTCCCTACTGCACGCCTGCGCTGTGTCTTCAAGCAGCCGTATCCTCGACGGGTGTAGCACGCTGTTCATCTGTAAAAGAGAGGAACTTAGTTTGAAAGAAAAGGATCGTATGAAAGATGTACCTAATATTAAATAAACAGAGTACGGAATTGAATAAAATTGAGCTTTATTGTCTCTTGTTATACATGCGCGCGGCCCTCGTATGGGGGTATGCCGCTAGTAGGAGCCGGACTCGCCTAACCGTGTCCGGGTTTGAATGACCAATTCAGTGTTCTTTGCCTAGCGAGCCGGATAGCTGTGGGGCTGTCAAGGCAGTCTCCGCTCTTCCGTGCTCGAGTAACACTTAATTCTTCCTTTTAACGAGATGATGCCGCGTGGACCGGGCATTTTAACTATTAGAGATGCATAGTGCGGTATTGCGTTAAAGCGGGCGAAAGCTTCGCGTCCCAATAGTGCTTGATGGCTACTTTTAAGCGGGGCGACATGGAAGAGTAACCTTTCGCGACGGAAGTTGTTGGATGAACCAAACACAACTTCCAGCAGTATGGAGCCCGTACAAAGGGCATATGGGCCTGGCATTACTCCGTTAAAGGAGGTGTTGCTATGGCGAATTTTGGTTGGGTTTATCCCCATCCTGCGGATTGTGTCCTGATATATCAGGTTTATGTCACTGCCGCCATCCATGAGGACATGTGTAAATTGGAATCCGTCGATTATGGGATCCAATATCAAGGCAGTCCATCCTGCGTTCTGGATATTATCGGAATAGTCCTGATGGTCGAAGGTGATTGGTTTTGACAAGCAGTGTGCGCGCCTTTTAGTGGGCGCCGCTGCTTTTTCCCTTTGATCACGTGAAGTGAGTTTACTGTTTTGACCTCCTGCGGGAAAGTTTTTTGTTTTCCGAGGCTCGCTTGTGGTGCTCGTCGTCATCTTCACTTGGTGTGTCGAGCCCCTGTGTTCGGCGCTCACCTGTTTGACTGTTTGAAGACCCAACAATTTCTGTGGGTATGGTTGGCAGGCCTTCCAGGAGTACTGTGGATTTGACATATCTTGTCCAAGATTTTGTTGAAGTTGGATAGCTCATCACTATTGTCCTTAAGGGGAAGTTTTTTGTTGTTCTGCCGTGAGCTTTTGAATCCGACGTTAACTGCCGTGCTCTTTGGACTGTTCCTTTTAATCCAGCGCTGGTCCTTGTTGCGCTGTGGTTTCCCGTTTCCATCCCTGATTTCGGATGTACTTGGGTCGCTGGTGCTGCATCTTGCTAGCCAGCTATCCTCTCCTGCACAAAAGCGGGCCATGAGGCTTGTTAATGCGGCCATTGTTCTTGGCTTTTCTTGGCCGAGGTGTCTGGCGAGCCATTCGTCTCGGACGTTGTGTTTGAAAGCTGCTAAGGCTTCGGCGTCCGGACCGTCGACTATTTGGTTCCTTTTAGTAAGGAACATGTTCCAGAATTTCCGGGCTGACTCTCCGGGCTGTTGAGTTATGTGACTTAGATCGTCTACGTCCGGAGGGCGGACATAGGTCCCCTGAAAATTTGCCCGAAATGCATCCTCGAGCTCTTCCCAGCTTCCAATGGTATTTTCGGGGAGGCTCTTAAGCCAATGCCGAGCTAGCCCTTTGAGTTTAAGGGTAAGTATTTTTATGGCGTGAGATCATCTCCTCTAGCTATGTGTATGTGGAGGATGTAATCCTCAATCCGCACTCTGTGGTCTGTTGTTCCGTCAGATGCCTCTATGTTTATGGGTTTGAATCTCACTGGGAATTCATGATCCAAAGACCTCATCGGTGAAACATAGGGGGTGTGCGGCGCCCCTATATTTGGGTGTGCCGTGATCTTCGGAATTTTGGCGTATTGCATTGCTTTGACGAGCGTGCTTTCTTGGCCCATAGATGGACCTAACTGGGCCATCCTTTTGATGTGAATCCTTAAGCGGATCGCATATTGGCTTGTGTGCGGCACCATTCGCCGCTCTCTTTTTGCCGTGAGGTCGCCCATCCGACCGGTGGCCTTCTTGCTTTTTAATTGTGGGGCTCTAAGGCCTCCTCGTCAATTCGGGCAGTAGCTTTCTTTTGGTAGTTTTTGTTCGGGCGATCGTCAGCCGCATTTATCTATGGTGCTGAATACTTTGCTCCATCTGATCCTGAGTGCATCTTCCGCTGTTTTGAGCTTCCGCTTCTGCTATTTCGCGCTACGCACAGTGGTGACGAGCCTTTTCTGGAGGTCATTTTGCTCCAATGGTTTGTCCGGCGTGAGATCATCTGGACTGTTGTCTTCGCTGGGGACAGATTGTTTATCCAAGTTGTCTTGTTCGGACGATTGCTCGATAGCTTGTTCGTTGTCCACCGGTTCGCCCTGCTCTATGGCTGGGTCTTTGTTGAGGCGGGACTTTGTTCGGTGTTTACGTTGCCGTTTGGACTGCTTTTCGAGGGATTTATCCTTCGTAGTGTCCCGTTGTTCCTCGTCTTCATTTCCTTTAGGTGTATCCACCATGTATACATCATGGATGAGGTTGTCCAAGATCCTATAGGTGCTGGTTCATTGTTGTCTCCTACATCATCGCCCATACCGCCGATGTCTTCGGAGTCGAAATCGAGCACGCCGTGTAAGCTTTCGGCGATGGCTATGAAGTGGGTGGTGGTGGGCATTGAATTTCTTCATCGTCCGCATCTCAACCTTCCCGACCGTAGTCCGCCAGGCTCTCCGATAAAGAGAGAGACTTTAGTGAATTCAGGATGTCGCCAAAGGGCGAGTGCTGAAAGATGTCCGCGCCGTGAACTCCATAACGGGCACCCAATCGGATTCGATTGGCAAGGGCGCGAGGGTTCGGAGTCCGGAGAGGAGTCCGCACCGGAGTCGAGGTCTTCGCAGCGACAGGGATGGAGTTCGCTCGATCGCCATAGAGATTGTAGCCCCGAGGCGGTGTCCAACCACTCGCCCTCGATCGGGGAATCCGCCCGGATTAAGGGTCGGAGCGGATATCGGTGCGGCCTCCGTGGCACCGCTCGCTGCAGAGCTAGATCATGCCCATCGAGACAAGGCGGCGCTGCTTGGCTGCGGCTCGAATCCGTCAAGATCAAGTCTCCGCGGATATCGGCCGATAGTTTAAACTTCCAGATCTGACCTGATGGCGGGGCGAAGCTTCGATCTGCTCCGATGGCTGCTTAATTGGCCCGCAGCAAAGCCGCCGAACACGAAGATCTGTCCGGGAGAAAAGTCTCACCTGACCGGTCGTTGTTGATGATTGAAGGAGCCATCGGGCCTATCGGTGACGACACGAGGAACTCTCAATGAAAGCACCAATGTCGGTGTCAAACCGCGGATCTCGGTAGGGGGTCCCGAACTGTGCGCCTAGGCGGATGGTAACAGGAGACAAGGGACACGATGTTTTTACCCAGGTTCGGGCCCTCTCGATGGAGGTAATACCCTACCCCGCTTGATTAATATTGATGATATGGGTAGTACAAGAGTAGATCTACCACGAGATCAAGGAGGCTAAATCCTAGAAGCTAGCCTATGGTATGATTGTTTTTCGCCCCACGGACTAAAACCCTCCGGTTTATATAGACACCGGATAGGTTAGGGTTACACAGAGTCGGTTACAATGGTAGGAGATCTACATATCCGTATCGCCAAGCTTGCCTTCCACGCCAAGGAAAGTCCCATCCGGACACGGGACGAAGTCTTCAATCTTGTATCTTCATAGTCTTGGAGTCCGGCCGTGACGACAGTCCGGATATCCGGACACCCCCTATTCCGGGACTCCCTCACATATGGAAGTTGGAATACAGTAGGTTTAACACCTATGTAAATAAAGAATGAGTTCATTATAATACCTTGAAGTGATCTTTTGTTTTCTTTCGCTAACGGAGCTCACGAGATTTCTGTTGAGTTTTGTGTCATGAAGTTTTCAAGTTTTGGGTGAATTTTTTTTCATGGATTATGGAACAAGGAGTGGCAAGAGCCTATGCTTTGGGATTCCCATGGCACCCCCAAGATAATCCAAGGACACCAAAAACTTAAAGCTTGGGGATGCCCCGGAAGGCATCCCCTCTTTCGTCCACTTCCATCGGTAACTTTACTTGGAGCTATATTTTTATTCACCACATGATATGTGTTTTGCTTGGAGCGTCTTGTATTATTTGCGTCTTTGTTTATTAGTTTACCACAATCATCCTTTCTGTACACGCCTTTTGAGAGAGCCATACATGAATTGGAATTTGTTAGAATACTCTATGTGCTTCACTTATATCTTTTGAGCTTGATAGTTTTGCTCTATGTGCTTCACTTATATCTTTTGTGCTTTGTAGTTTTGCTCTAGTACTTCACTTATATATTTTAGAGCACGGTGGTGTATTTTTTAAAAGAAACTATTGATCTCTCATGCTTCACTTAGATTATTTTGAGAGTCTTAAATAGCATGGTAATTTGCTTAATAATAATATGCTTGGTATTCAAGATTTGTAAAACTTTCTTTTGAGTGTGTTGAATACTAAGAAAAGTTTGATGCTTGATAATTGTTTTGAGATATGGAGGTGATAATATTAGAGTCATGCTAGTTGAGCAGTTGTGAATTTGAGGAATACTTGTGTTAAAGTTTGTGATTCCCGTAGCATGCACGTATGGTGAACCGTTATGTGATGAAGTCGGAGCATGATTTATTTATTGATTGTCTTCCTTATGAGTGGCAGTCGGGGACGAGCGATGGTCTTTTCCTACCAATCTATCCCCCTAGGAGCATGTGCGTAATACTTTGCTTTGATAGCTTGTAGATTTTTGCAATAAGTATATGAGTTCTTTATGACTAATGTTGAGTCCATGGATTATACGCACTTTTCTCACCCTTCCACCATTGCTAGCCTTTCTAATACCGCGCACTTTTCGCCGGTATCATACACCCACCTTAAACCTTCCTCAAAACAGCCACCATACCTACCTATCATGGCATTTCCATAGCCATTCCGAGATATATTGCCATGCAACTTTCCACCGCTCCGCTTATTATGACACGCCCATCATTGCCATATTGCTTAGCATGATCATTTAGTTGACATCGTATTTGTGGCAAAGCCACCGCTCATAATTCTTTCATACATGTCACTTATGAATCATTGCATATCCTGTACACACGGAGGCACACATATAGAGTCATATTTTGTTCTAAGTATCGAGTTGTAATTGTTGAGTTGTAAGTAAATAAAAAGTGTGATGATCATAGTTTTTAGAGCATTGTCCCAAGTGAGGAAAGGATGATGGAGACTATGATTCCCACATAAGTCGGGATGAGGCTCCGGACGAAAAATAAAAAAAGGAAAAGAGGCCATAAAAAAAAGAGAAAAGGCCCAACAAAAAAATAAAAAAATGAGAGAAAAAGAGAGAAGGGACAATGTTACTATCCTTTTACCACACTTGTGCTTCAAAGTAGCACCATGGTCTTCATAATAGAGAGTCTCTCATTTTGTCACTTTCATATATGTAGGATCGAAAGTATGTCTAGAGGGGGGTGATTAGACTACTTGACCAAATAAAAACTTATCCTTTTCCCAATTTTAGTCTTTGGCAGATTTTAGCTATCTTAGCAAAAGTCAAGCAATCATAACACAATTCAAGCAAGCATGCAAAGAGTATATGAGTAGCGGAAAGTAAAGCATGCAACTTGCAAGAATGTAAAGGGGAAGGGTTTGGAGAATTCAAACGCAATTGCAGACACGGATGTTTTTGTCGTGGTTCCGATAGGTGGTGCTATCGTACATCCACGTTGATGGAGACTTCAACCCACGAAGGGTAACGGTTGCGTGAGTCCATGGAGGGCACCACCCACGAAGGGTCCACGAAGAAGCAACCTTGTCTATCCCACCGTGGCCGTCGCCCATGAAGGACTTGCCTCACTAGCGGTAGATCTTCACGAAGTAGGCAATCTCCTTGCCCTTACAAACTCCTTGGTTCAACTCCACAATCTTGTCGGAGGCTCCCAAGTGACACCTAGCCAATCTAGGAGACACCACTCTCCAAGAAGTAACAAATGGTGTGTTGATGATGAACTCCTTGCTCTTGTGCTTCAAATGATAGTCTCCCCAACACTCAACTCTCTCTCACAGGATTTGGATTTGGTGGAAAGAAGATTTGAGTGGAAAGCAACTTGGGGAAGGCTAGGGATCAAGATTCATATGGTAGGAATGGAATATCTTGGCCTCAACACATGAGTAGGTGGTTCCTTCTCAGTAACAGCAAGTTGGAAGTGTAGGTTTGTTCTGATGGCTCTCTCCATGAATGAACAGGAGGTGGAGGGGTATTTATAGCCTCCACACAAAATCTAACTGTTACACAAAACTTGCCAAACTCGGTGGGACCGAATTGATAGACTCGGTCGGACTGATTCAGCAAATCTAGTGACCGTTAGGATTTTCGGTGGGACCGACATGCAACTCGGTAGGACCGATATGGTTAGGGTTAGGGCATAACGTAATCTCGGTGAGACCGATTACACAAACTCGGTGAGACCGATTTTGGTAATAAGCTAACTAGAGAGTTGGTCAGGTAAACTCGGTGGGACCGATTCACTCATTTCGGTGAGACCGAAATGTTACGAAAGGGAAACAGATAGTTTACATTGCAATCTCGGTGGGACCGATCGCTCATCTCGGTGGTACTGAAACGTTACGAAGGGAAACAGAGAGATTACAATCCCATCTCGGTGAGACCGAGATCCCTATCGGTGAGACCGATTTGCCTAGGGTTTGTGGCAGTGGCTATGACATCTGAACTCGGTGGCGTCGGGTAGAAAGAATCGGTAGGGCCGAGTTTGACTTTGGGTTTAGGTCATATGTGGATATGAGAAAGTAGCTGAGGGTTTTGGAGCATATCACTAAGCACTGTAGAGCAAGAAACTCATTAAGCAACACCTCATCCCTCCTTGATAGTATTGGCTTTTCCTATAGACTCAATGTGATCTTGGATCACTAAAATATAAAATGTAGAGTCTTGAGCTTTTGAGCTTGAGCCAATCCTTTTATCCTTAGCATTTTGAGGGATCCACTTTTCTCATCCATGCCATGCCATCCATTGAGATTTTCCTGAAATATTCATCTTGGAATGATGTTAGCTCAATGAGCTATATGTTGTTAGGAATTACCAAAACCACCTAGGGATAGTTGCACTTTCAATCTCCCCCTTTTTGGTAATTGATGACAACATATAGATCAAAGCTTCGACAAATGATAATAAGAGTGAAAAACATTGTCGCTTTGAGAAGTATGTGAAAAGCAAGAGCTCCCCCTAAATTTGTGCATAGTTTAAGATTTGCTTTGGACTGCAAATGCACAAGGAGTTAGGCTCATGGGTAACTCTTCCATTTCACATACATCTTGGTGGAGCTCTCAAAATGATAATGATTGAATACATGCACTCATCACCAAGCAAAGTGAATGATCATATAGAGATAAACAAGATAATGTCATCCAACAAACATAAATGTAGCATATGATCAAACACATGATCATCCAGGTATCACACAGACATAATGTATCTCAAACAAGCAAATAAAGTTCAACCACCAAAGCAAGAGAGAATAAAAAGCAACACACTCTCTCGAAAGCCTATGATCTATACATTTTTCTCCCCCTTTGGCAACAAGTTACCAAAAAGTTCATAGAAAATGAATAACACTAAATCGACTCTGAGGCTTGATCTTCAGGTGGTGTAGACAGAACGCTAAGGACGAAAGCATCATTTGATGTAGATGGAGCTGGAGGTGTAGGTGCTAGAGCTGGTGGCACTGAAGCTGTAGCTGGTGCAGATGAAGTGGCTCTGGTGTCTGTCACTGGCACTGCAGCTGATCTCTGAGCTCTAGGCACTCTGGCAAATGCCTTAGTGGTTGACTTGCCCTTCCTCTCCTGCATATCATCCTGAAGCTGCTCAACAACGGACTGGATCTCTGTGACCTTCACATCCATGTCATAGAACTTCTGCTCCATGATCCTCTCCAAGCTCTCCCGGTTTCGAGTCAAGGTGGCCAGCCCCTTCTCAATCCTCAGAGTGGATGTAATCAAGTAGCCAAGTTGATCCTGTTTGCTTTTCAGAAAGTACTGAGATGCTTCTTCCATTGTTGGCATCTTGGCAGCCTTCCCTGTCCTTGCCTTCTCCTTCTTAGCTTGTGCTTGCACTGAAGATGGTTCATCTTCATCCATAACCACTTGGTTGTCCTCAAAGTCTGAATAGATAGGCATATGCTCCTTATCCAACAGGTATGTGCCTGTGCCCATCTTGGAGTTTATCAGTTCCTGGATCTATGGGGCATATCCACAACTTCTTTTCTGGTCAGCTGCTATCCTCTTGATAGTCTCAACTATAAGGCTCATGACCTTGAACTTCTGTGGCGCATCAAATATATGTAGCAAGTTTATTGCATGGCCTCTGATCATTATGTGATCACCAGACTTGGGCAAGAGAGTGTGCCTGAGGATCCAATTGATTGTAGGCGGACTGACAAAGAGGTGTTTCACCGATCCAAACTGGTGAGTCTCAAGATCTGCTTCAGGAATCTCTTTGTACATACGTGCCATAGAGTTGTGATCCATCTTATTCTTGGCATAGACATCCAAGTCATCCTCTTCCTCCTTAGGTGCATTGATCAGATTGGCCCATTCCTCAATAGTTGATTGGTACCTTGTACCTTCGACATCCATACTATCCTGCCATCTGATAGAAGTGTGTCAGGAGTAGAATTGCATTATGAGCTCCTCATTCCACTTTGTGAGCTTCTGCCCAACAAAGTATGCAACTCCACATGCACTGAAACTGTCATACACACCAGGATAGTGTTCCTCATTCTCCTTCATGTAGGTCCAGTTGACCCACCTCATGTCACACACTATAGGTTTCTTGTCCAACAAAATTGTCTCATAGAAGTCCTGTTGTTCCTTTGTGTGGAACCTGTAGTCAACAGCAGTCCTCCTTCTGGTGGCATATGGATCTGACTCTCTCCATAGCCTCAATCCTGAGTCTCTCCTAATCTTCATGTTCTCAGCCACAGGATGAGCATCATTGTGGTCTGGAATCTTTGGCTTCAACTTTCTCAGGATATGCTCTTCATCATCTTCTTCTTCAAGAATCTAGAACCTTGCACGGGGCCTTATTCTTCTCAGCAGCAAATATGTTTCTGGTATTCCTCTTTGGTGCAATCTTTGGTTTGGAGACAGCTTTGGGTGCTTCTTTGGGCTTTGATGATGCAGCCTGACCTAATAGCATCACCCATAAGCTTCTGAGCCTTGGGTGCTGGTGCAGCAACCTCTTCTTCTTCTTCCTCTTCCATCATGGAAGGCTTTCCAATAACTCTGGCCATGGTCTTCTTGACCCTTTCCTTCCTTTTCTTTTCTTCTGCAGCAGCCTCTTTGGGTTGAGATTCCAAAGATGCTTGAGTGGAGGCTCTGGCTTTAGACATGGGTTGTCTTCCTGCTGGCCTTTTGGTCTTCAGACCTGGCTTGGTGGCAGCAGGTGTGCTATACTCCTTCTTGAGCACCTTTTTCTTGAAATGGCCTCATCCTCTCTCGCCACATAGTCTTCATCCTCGATTCGAG
The DNA here is from genome assembly GCA_021605205.1 of Aegilops longissima. Classification (NCBI taxonomy): domain Eukaryota; kingdom Viridiplantae; phylum Streptophyta; class Magnoliopsida; order Poales; family Poaceae; genus Aegilops; species Aegilops longissima. The sequence goes on along the minus strand of JAHIAM010002440.1, from coordinate 10,261 downwards.
GTTCTCTTCTTTCTTGTCCTGGTGGCAGCTTTGGGCAAGTTACTTGGGGTGCTTCTGCTGCCCTCATCTCGAGCTGCTAGAGGGACTAGTGCCCTCACTCATCTGAATCTGCTCCTCCGACTTGTTCGCTGTCACTCGATCGTATATATTGCAAACACCGATCGCAGACCTCGTGAATAGATATAGATGAGATAGAGTGGATGAGCATCACAAAATACATAGGTTTTGCAAAGAATGAGTCAAAACTTAGTTTTAGTTTTCCACAGAAAGCATTTCGGATCAACCGATTTGCAAACTCGGTGATACCGAAGCAGCTTTGGAACCTAAACTAGTGAACTCGGTCAGACCGAGTCACAGTTCGGTGGCACCAAGACTGCTAGGGTTTCACAAAGTCCTGAACTCGGTCACACCGATTTTCAATTCTCGGTCAGACCGAGAACCACATGTGCAATGGCCTTAGCCAAATCGGTGGAACCGAGTTCTGCAACTCGGTGGGTCCGAGATGGTTTCGGCGGAAACCTAACCCTAAATTTTCAATTCATCTCTAATCTACGGAGTGTTTTGACTGGATAGAATAGTTTCAATCATGGCAGGAATCATGATGAATACAATGTGCTAGGAATCGGACGGGGATAGCACTATGATCGAGTCCATACCCTAGATCGGCGATGAACTCACTACGGCGGCAACGGCGGGGTTGAATTCCGTTGATAGCGGCGGAGACCAGCGGCTGGCGACGAGGAGGACGATCCGGAGACCCTGGAGGCAGAGCGAGCTATGTGCAGACGAAGGGGTTTGGAGAAAGTTTTCAAATTTTTGCCCGTGAGTATATATGGCCCGACCCTGTCAGTGTGACCGAGTGGAACAACTCGGTGGCACCGAGATGCATAACTGTTGACAGTTATAGCAACTCGGTGTGTAACGCCCTCGATGCGGCTATATCTCCCACGTGTCGAAGCACGACTTAGAGGCATAACCGCATTGAAAGCAATGTCGCAAGTGAGGTAATCTTCACACAACCCATGTAATACATAAGGGAAAAGAGATACATAGTTGGCTTACAATCGCCACTTCACACAATACATGAGTAAAACATTACATCATACAGATACAATCAAGGTCCGACTACGGAACCAAAATAAAAGAAGACTACCCCAAATGCTACACAGATCCCGATCGTCCCAACTGGCTCCACTATCGATCAACTCAAACGAGACAACACAAAGAACAAGATCTTCATCGAGCTCCTCCTTGAGCTCGGTGCATCACCCGCACGGTCTCATCGGCACCGCAAACTGGTTTTGAAGTATCCGTGAGTCACGGGACTCAGCAATCTCACACCCGCGAGATCAAGACTATTTAAGCTTAAAGGTAGGACAAAGTAGTGAGGTGGAGCTGCAGCAAGCGACTAGCATATATGGTGGCTACATACGCAAATGAGAGCGAGAAGAGAAGGCAAAAGCACGGTCGAACAACTATGATCAAGAAGTGATCCTGAAACTACTTACGTCAAGCATAACTCCAACTCCGTGTTCACTTCCCGGACTCCGCCGAGAAGAGACCATCACGGTTACACACGCGGTTGGTGTATTTTAATTAAGATCAACTTCGAGTTTTCTACAACCGGACATTAACAAATTCCCATCTGCCACATAACCGCGGGCACGGCTTTCGAAAGTTCAAACCCTGCAGGGGTGTCCCAACTTAGCCCATGATAAGCTCTCGCGATCAACGAAGGAATAGACCTTCTCCCGGGAAGCCCGATCAGTCTCGAATCCGGCTACAAGACATTTCACAGCAATAAAACAAGTCCAAGAAGACCTCCCGCGTGTCGACACCTCGATAGTAGCCGCAGATCTCGCCTCGAGCCACGACCGGATGAACACTACGTCTGGCAACCGACGATACCCCAAGTTGCCTCGGGCGGCACCGCAAGTGGCTCTAGTTTGGACCAACACTTAGACAAGCATTGGCCCGGGGTAATAAAGATGACCCTTGAGAGCGACTCCCAAGGGAAAAAGGCTAGGTGAGGCAAATGTAAAACCAATGTTGGGCCTTGCTGAAAAGTCTTATTCAAAGCGAACTGTCAAGGGGTCCCATAAATCACCCGACCGCGTTAGGGACGCAAAATCCGGGAACATAACACCGATATGACGGAAACTAGGCGGCAAGAGTGGAACAAAACACCAGCATAAGGCCGAGCCTTCCACCCTTTACCAAGTATATAGATGCATTAATTAAATAAGATATATTGTGATATCCCAACAAGTAAACATGTTCCAACAAGGAACAACATCTCCATGTTCCAACAAGGAACAAACTTCATCTTCACCGCAACTAACAACGCTATAAGAGGGCTGAGCAAAGCGGTAACATAGCCAAACAACGGTTTGCTAGGAAATGATGGTTAGAGGTTTGACATGGCAATGTGGGTGGCATGATATAGCAAGTGGTAGGCATCGTAGCATAGGCATGGCAAAAGAGCGAGCATCTAGCAAGCAAAGATAGAAGTGATTTCGAGGGTATGGTCATCTTGCCTGAAATCCCGCAAGGAAGAAGATCAAGTCCATGAAGAGGACAAACGGGCGTGGTCGAATCGAATCCTCACAACTCCGAACGAACCCGGCTAACGAGAGAAGCAAACCGAAAGAAGCAAACAACATAGTAAACACACAATCATAAACATGGCATGATGCACAAACAAATATGATGCATGTCCGTTTAATGAGGCATGGCATGGCAATATGCACAAACAACACTACAAGTTAGTGGAGCTCAATATGCAACGAGTTGCATATTGACGAACACCACAACACTTATTTAGTTCTCTCTCGGTTAGGTACACAACAATATTAAATGTTGTTAAACATGGCAAGAGGTGGAGCATAATTAAACTAACTATTTAGGCAAGTTTAAATGAGGCCGGAAATAAGAAACAACAATTCCGGAAAATCCCCATGAGCAATATTTTAGATTCGGTCCTGTTCTGCCCTAAACACAATTTTAGAGTTGTTAAACAGCAACATAAAGTGGACCATGTTAATCTAGGCATTTTTCCACCCCATTTACATATAAAGTTGGTTAAAATCCGAGCTACGGTTATTTAGTTATGAAATAAAGCATTTTAGCATGGCATATTAGCAAATTTAAATAAGCAGCAAGTAAAACATTTTAACATGGGATGAAAATGACATATTATTAATCTACACAATTTTCTGAGCATTTTACATATATAAATTATTTTAATCCGATGCGCAGTTTGAGAGATATTAAATGCATGATGCTTAGGGGGTTTTCTGTAAAACAGTTAAATCCTGGATAAAGCGAAATTCGCAGAACTGAAAAAAAAACACACCGGGCTGAATCTGAGGCTGGCCCAACAACGAAAAAAAACCAGGAGGCGCTGGAGGTGCTCACTCATGGGCTGAGGCCCGTTTGGTCGGAGCTGGGCCGCGGCAGCCGGAAGGGGCGCTGGCTCGGCTGGCTTGGCCGGGCTCGGCGCCGGGAGGCCCACGCGACGCTGCAGCCCACGAAGGGCGCTGTTGTCTCTCCTCGTGCTCCCTTGAACAGGAGCCATGGCAAGGCGGCGGCGGCGCGGACGTCGGGGAGGACCGGAGGAGGCCCGGAGGGGCGGAACGAGCGGATCCGGCGGCGATCGCCGGATCCGCCGCGGAGGAAGTCGGAGGGCTCGGCGACGGATCTGAAAGGGCGGCGGCGAAGCTTGAAACTCCGGCGGTGGCGAGCTTGCTGCAGAGAGAGAGAGGCAGGGACCGTGAGGGAGAGAGAGGAAAAAAAGGAAGGGAGAGAGAGGGCAAGGCGGAGCTGGCCTGGGGTCGCCAGCGGGGACGGCCGCACCACTCCAGCGAGGCTGCCAGTGGGCGGGGGCGGCGGAGGCGTCTTGGGAGTGCGGGAGCGGGCGCCCCGATCCGGATCGGAGACGCGCGGCGCGGCTGGGCTGCGCTGGCCCAGATCGGCCGGCGGGCGGGCATGGATGGGCTTCCGCGGGCCTCGGCGAAGTGGGGCGCGGGGGGAGGACGTGGCGACGCCTGGTTGGCTGGAGGCGGCGGCTGGGTGGCGGCTGGCCAACCAGGGCGCGCCAAGTGGCGAGGAGGGAGCGGGGGGGCGCGGAAATGGAGGCGGGAGGCGGCGGCTGCAGGTGGTGGAGGCTGGTTGGGGCGCGCGGAATTTGAGGAGGAGGGGTAGGTAGCTGCCCAAAATGGAAGGGGAGGGGGGCTTAAATAGGAAAGAGGGCTAGGGTTTGGTCTGGGGGGTTTTTGAGGGGTTTCGGAGCCTCCGATCGCGATCCGACGATCAGGAAAAGAGGGGGGTTTTAGGTGAGCTGCGGGTGGGCTGTGACGAGAGGGTCTGGACTGATAGGAGAGAGAGGAGAAAAGCAGCCCGGCAACTGTTTCCGGAGACCGAAAACGTCCGACGAAGGTACCGGCAATGGTACCGCTATGTTTAACGGTTGGGCTATCAAACGGACTCCGAATGCGATGAAACTTGGCAGGCGGCCTGTCTACACTATAATAAGACCGCATGACAAGTTGCAACCCATTCCGAGAACATTATTATGCCACTTATAAAATAATATTTCGAGGTGCAGGCGTAGCGTGCGAGTGTATCCGGACTCAAACGGACAACGGAGAGAACCGGCGGAACCCGAACGGATGCAAGTTTTGAAAAACATGCGGATGAAATGCAGATGATGCCATGAGATGAGATGCATAACAAGAACAAAATGCAAAACAACAGGAAAACCCCAACCACGAAGGAAATAATAAATCACATCTCCGGAAAGGGCAAGAGTCGGAGTTACGAATATGGAAAGTTGTATCCGGGGTGTTACAACACTCCACCACTACGAGAGGATCTCGTCCCGAGATCTAGGATGGCACCGGGGGTTAAAGGACGAGGAAGATGAGAGGTAAAACTAAGTTGCTTCTTTGACAAAAGAGTGAAAGCAAAGAACTTTGAGAGGTTGAGAAATATGAAGGAAACAAAACAACGAAGATTGCAAACAATCTGTTAGAAAAGAGGAACAAGGAACATTACGAGGGCTTGAAGGTTGCAAGGACATGGTTGACGAGCACAAAGGACAAGAAGGAATTGAAACCACTCTGGTTGAAACGAGATAAGAATGATATAATCTGGACAGCACTCCGACTGAAAATGGAAGGAGTTAGAATCATGAACTTGAGAAGATGGGATGATACTTGATGAAATCAACAACATACTGCCTCCGGAATTATTGAAAAAGTGGCACAAGGGGTAAGAAGGATTTGAGACAGCTCTCCGGTTGAGGAAGCAGGCAAAACTTGATAAGATGAGAGAACTCGAATGAAAAACATGACACTCCGGTTAAATGGATAAGCAAGAAAAGAACATGATCTTGACAAAAGAAAGATGATGGGTCGCAGAGTGCAACCTCACAATGCCTCCGGAAGAAAAGTTGAAGATAGGTCATTGGAATAAAGGAATGGAGAAGAAAATGACAACTTCTACCACAAATGAGTTTGGAAAGCATCCTTGCAAAGAAGAATTGAACGGAGTTGTTGGAAAACCAACAACGAAATGAATAAGCTTGTAGTGGGCTTATGGAAACATCTCCACATTATGAGGTGAGCTTCTGCCCCCAACGGAAACAAACGATTGGATTGATATCAACAAGGAGACGAGAAACTAGTTTCACCGAAAGGACAAATGAAGAACTTGGGTCATTAATAAGCACCATAAATAGCAACAATCCTTAGGGAAAGCTTTAGGTGAAATATAGCCCAAGATAACTCCAATGAAGAGATTGATGGATTTAAAGTACCTCATTCTTGACAACATGTGAATCATGAAACACGAAGGGAAATTGCCAAGAGTGACATAACACCATCTCAAGAGATAAGGTAGAAAGAATTGCACTTCGGAATGCAAAAGAAGAATGCTTGAACTCCTCAAAACAAAACATGTGTTGAGCACCATGTTTATTTTTAGAGTATAGCTTGGCGGACCATAACTCCGAGAGAAGTCTTGATGAACAATTGAAGAATGAAAAGAATCCTTGAGGAAGCACCATGTAGAGCCTCCATGAAGAACTCCGGTAAACAAAAGGATGATAAAAGAAAGAGAAGTTGACAACACAAGGTGAAGCCTTGCAGTGATAAGATGAAGCTTTGAAATGATATAACCGAGAAAACTTGGAACTCCGGAAAGAAAAGATGAAGCATCTCGCATCAAATTGTGATATGATGAACAAACTCGAAAGAAGAGATGAACAACTTAGAACTGAGAAATTGATACCATTACGAACTCCGAAGAATGAATCAATCACTTGATGAAACAAGAACAAGAATTATGTTATGCGATCCTTCACCAATTTAGATTGATGACAAGCAACGGATTTGGCATACTACTTATTCCCGTAGAAAATATTAAGATAGATATGGCGCAAACTTGGGAAGGTCTTCAACGAACCACCGGTAGGATTGGAAAGAACGAATGAGTCTATATGATAACGAAGGAAGAGAACTCTTGAACGAACCACCGTAAGAATTGAAAATGAACGTAGCGAAAGCACAATTCACGGGGAAGAATTGTAAAACGAATAAAGATGCTTGACAAAATTTAGATACAAGTGAACGAATAGATGACGAGCTGATTAGTGAATACTTGAATGAATAATTCTGAGATGATGGGCTCCGACGAATCAAACTGAAAAGACTCCTGAAATGCTCCGGGTGGGTTAAAAGAATTCTCACAATCAAAACAATTATGAGGATGGCACAAAGCTATAACCATGAATCTTGAAGAGAAAGAAGCGAGATTTAAGAGAAACTCTTCTTCGGTCTTCAAAATTCGAGAATGACGACGAGAACATCACCATGAATTATTGAAGCACTCCGGAATGAAAATTAGCAAGGTTGAACCAACAATGAAAAGAATGTGAAAGATCTTGGAGAAAACCAAGACTGATGATAATTCATTCTTACGTCAAACTTTGCAAAGAATTTGAGAATAACTCCGGAAAATTAGAAGAGTCAGGTAAGATCCTGGGAAAAGACCTGTGGGTTAGGGCCCACTCAAAAGAACCACCGTTGAACAATTGTTTGAAATAGATATTGCACCGGTAGAGTTAAATGGATTGAATGAGTTAGCATCCTCAAAAGAACTTGAGTGAAATTGAGAATGGCAACTAGAATCTTCTGAGATATCTTCAACACTCCGGAACAATTGAATAGCGAGAAGTGGATGATTAAGAGATGCACCGACATGAGAAAGCATTTGAAATGATGAATTGAATACGATCAACACTGAAAACTTGACTTGAGTCCGCCGGAGAAGAAAATTAGAATGGAACAATGATAAGGTTGAAACTTCCTTTAGCATCTTCATGAGAATCACCGGATAAAACATTGAAAGAAAAGTATGAAGAGACTTCCCACAAATAAAAGGATACATGATTAAGAAATCTGAGCCTTGAAGAAAAAGGGTGGGAGGGCGGGAAAACAAACAACCTGGGTCGGATGAAACGAACACCGTTGAGAAAAAGCTTAGAATTGATCTTGCGAATGTTGGAATGATCGGATTCACTTGAAGAGAAGCACGCCGGTTGGAAAAAGAGTTAACATGACAAGCTCAGTGATCAAGAAGGATTAGTATTCACATAGCAATATGAGAACACCAATTAGGAAAGGTATGGAATCAACACTTGCCATTGAAGCAACTCGAATACCACAAAACAAAACAAAAACAAAGGATTGGCTTCAAGAATGAGCCGGAACAAACACATGATAGAGATTTCGCCCAAAGTGTTCGTGGTGGGGCCCACACGGACACGACGATAGCGGACGCCACGAATGACAAACAAGACGCCCCGAATCAGCATAGCCAAGGATTCTTTAAGACGCCTCGCGACCATCAGAATCGACCGTGAATGGGCGGACCACTAGACGTTGAACCCCAATCTCAAATCATACATCCGCCGGAAAGATATCCCGTAAGCTACTAGAATTCCCACCTATAAACTCCCAAGCTTTCGGTTATGCAATCTGGTGTTGGGGATACAGGGACACAAAATATATCACCCAAACTAACAATACCTAGATCCACCAGATCCATCCGTCAACACATAACCAAGAAATCCTCGAAATCGTGTACCTCGACCTTCAAAAACATCCGTTATACAAGTCATGGCAATACTCCCGACTCGCCACAAGATCGGGCTATCAGGGTTATCTCACCAACAACTGCACAAAAGAGATTTCGATGTCGGCAAAACTCGTATTCCAGAATCGCAACGATAAAATTGTGACGACAACACCTCGGAGCTCAACTCCCGGACACCGCCACAACCCCTAAATGTCGAGGCACCAAGAACAATGTTCTCGCCACAAAACCATCGGAACGATTCCAAGATACCCACGTGATCCTAAAAATTTTTTAGTGAAATTTGAGAAGAGAAGAGTCAAAACTCTACGTCAGATACCTCACCGAGCGACGAAGGACCGAGGAGTAAAAAGAATCCTACTCCGATATATATAATCCTAAGACTCAAAACATTTTCCATTCTAGACTCAACAACGCCAAGAAACAATCAAGTAGGGGGCTCCTAAGTCGGGAAGGCTCGATTACCAACTTGTAGCGCCTCGATGCGGCTATATCTCCCACGTGTCGAAGCGACTTAGAGGCATAACCGCATTGAAAGCAATGTCGCAAGTGAGGTAATCTTCACACAACCCATGTAATACATAAGGAAAAGAGATACATAGTTGGCTTACAATCGCCACTTCACACAATACATGAGTAAAACATTACATCATACAGATACAATCAAGGTCCGACTACGGAACCAAAATAAAAGAAGACTACCCCAAATGCTACACAGATCCCCGATCGTCCCAACTGGGCTCCACTACTGATCAACTGAAATGAGACAACACAAAGAACAAGATCTTCATCGAGCTCCTCCTTGAGCTCGGTGCATCACCTGCACGGTCTCATCGGCACCGCAAACTGGTTTTGAAGTATCTGTGAGTCACGGGACTCAGCAATCTCACACCCGCGAGATCAAGACTATTTAAGCTTAAAGGTAGGACAAAGTAGTGAGGTGGAGCTGCAGCAAGCGACTAGCATATATGGTGGCTACATACGCAAATGAGAGCGAGAAGAGAAGGCAAAAGCACGGTCGAACAACTATGATCAAGAAGTGATCCTGAAACTACTTACGCCAAGCATAACTCCAACTCGTGTTCACTTCCGGACTCACGAGAAGAGACCATCACGGTTACACACGCGTTGGTGTATTTTAATTAAGATCAACTTCGAGTTTTCTACAACCGACATTAACAAATTCCCATCTGCCACATAACCGCTGGCACGGCTTTGAAAGTTCAAACCCTGCAGGGTGTCCCAACTTAGCCCATGATAAGCTCTCGCGATCAACGAAGAATAGACCTTCTCCCGGAAGCCCGATCAGTCTCGAATCCGGCTACAAGACATTTCACAGCAATAAAACAAGTCCAACAAGACCTCCCGGCGTGTCGACACCACGATAGTAGCCACAGATCTCGTCCTCGTGCCACGACCGGATGAACACTACGACGGCAACCGACGATACCCCAAGTTGCCTCGGGCGGCACCGCAAGTGGTTCTAGTTTGGACCAACACTTAGACAAGCATTGGCCCGGGGTAATAAAGATGACCCTTGAGAGCGCGACTCCCAAGGGAAAAAGGCTAGGTGAGGCAAATGTAAAACCAATGTTGGGCCTTGCTGGAAAAGTCTTATTCAAAGCGAACTGTCAAGGGGTCCCATAAATCACCCGACCGCGTTAGGGACGCAAAATCCGGGAACATAACACCGATATGACGGAAACTAGGGCGGCAAGAGTGGAACAAAACACTGGCATAAGGCCGAGCCTTCCACCCTTTACCAAGTATATAGATGCATTAATTAAATAAGATATATTGTGATATCCCAACAAGTAAACATGTTCCAACAAGGAACAACATCTCCATGTTCCAACAAGGAACAAACTTCATCTTCACCGCAACTAACAACGCTATAAGAGGGCTGAGCAAAGCGGTAACATAGCCAAACAACGGTTTGCTAGGAAATGATGGTTAGAGGTTTGACATGGCAATGTGGGTGGCATGATATAGCAAGTGGTAGGCATCGAGCATAGGCATGGCAAAAGAGCGAGCATCTAGCAAGCAAAGATAGAAGTGATTTCGAGGGTATGGTCATCTTGCCTGAAATCCGCAAGGAAGAAGA